>CM029389.1:6230675-6238175 GCA_017165825.1 Hepsetus odoe
CCATACTGCTGTTCACTGATCCTCACCTCTTTTCTTAACCTAGCTTCTACTACTCTTTCCCATAACTTCATGGTGTGGCTGATCAACTTTATCCCTCTATAGTTACTACAGCTCTGTGCATCACCCTTATTCTTGAAGATCGGTACCAGTACACTTCGTCTCCACTCCTCAGGCATCTTCTCACTTGCCAAGATTGTGTTAAACAATCTGGTCAGAAACTCAACTGCCATCTCCCCTAAACATCTCCATGCTTCCACTGGTATGTCATCCAGTCCAACAGCCTTTCCATTCTTCATCCTCTTCATCGCTGCCCTTACTTCCATCTTGTTTATTTGCTGCACTTCCTGGTTAACTCTTCTCACATCATCCAGTCTTCTCTCTCTCACATTTTCTTCATTCATCAGCTCCTCAAAGTATTCCTTCCATCTGCTCAACACGCTCTGTTCACCTGTGAGTACGTTACCATTTCTATCTTTAATCGTCCTGACCTGTAGCACATCTTTCCCAGATCTGTCTCTCTGTCTAGCCAATCGGTAAAGGTCCTTTTCTCCCTCTTTACTGTCCAACCTCTCATACAATTCACCAAACACCTTATCTTTGGCCTTCACCACTGCTTTCTTCGCCCTGCGGTTCATCTCCTTGTACACCTGTCTACTTCCTTCATCTCTCTGTATGTCCCATGTCTTCTTTGCCTCCCTCTTCTTTTGAATACACTCCTGGACTTCTTGGTTCCACCACCAGGTCTCCTTATCCTCTTTCTTCCTTCCGGATGTCACACCAAGTACATTTCTAGCCGTCTGCCTGATCACTTCTGCAGTAGTTTCCCAGCAATCCGGAAGCTCTTCGACACCTCCCAGTGCCCGTGTTAACTCCTGCCTGAATTCCACCTTACAGTCCTCCTCCTTCAGCTTCCACCACTTGATCCTCGACTCTGCCCTCACTTTCCTCCTCTTCTTGACCTCCAAGGTCATCCTACAGACCACCATCCTATGCTGTTTAGCTACACTCTCCCCTGTCACTACTTTGCAGTCTCTGATCTGTTTCAAACTGACCCTCCTGCAAAGAATATAATCCACCTGTGAGCATCTTCCTCCACTCTTATACGTCACCCTGTGCTCCTCCCTCTTCTTAAAATAAGTATTAACTACAGCCATTTCCATCCTTTTTGCAAAATCAACAACCATCTGACCTTCAGCATTCCTCTCCTTGACACCATGCCTACCCATCACCTCCTCATCACCTCTGTTCCCTTCACCAACATGACCATTAAAATCTGCACCAATCACCACTCTCTCTCCCCTGGGTACACTCTCTATCACTTCATCTAACTCACTCCAGAATTTTTCCTTCTCTTTCATCTTACAACCAACTTGTGGAGCATAAGCACTAACAACATTCATTATCACACCTTCAACTTCCAGCTTCAAACTCATCACCCTCCCTGACACCCTCTTCACTTCCAAAACACTCTCCACATGCTCTTCCTTCAGGATAACACCTACTCCATTCCTCCTTCTATCCACACCATGGTAGAACAGTTTAAACCCCCCTCCAATACACCTGGCCTTACTACCCTTCCATCTAGTCTCTTGCACACACAAAATGTCAACCTTCCTTCTCTCCATCATATCAGCTAATTCTCTACCTTTACCAGTCATGCTGCCAACATTCAAAGTCCCTACCCTCACTTCCAATCTCCTCTCCTTCTTTCTCTCCTTCTCCCTCTGGACATGCCTTCCTCCTCTTCTTCTTCTTCTTTGGTCAACAGTAGCTCAATTTCCACCAGCACCCTGTAGGCTAACAGCACTGATGGCGGTCGTTGTTAACCCGGGCCTCGACCGATCCGGTATGGAATTCTGTATCGTTGTCCGCATATTGATTTGGCAAAGTTTTACACCGGATGCCCTTCCTGACGTAACCCTCCCCATTTACCCGGGCTTGGGACCGGCACGAAGAAATACACTGGCTTGTGCATCCCTAGTGGCTGGGTTACACGTGAATGTGTACATTCTGTATTATTTTTTTGTGGCTTCTTTTAGAACTTGCTCATGACCTGTTTATTGTCTGTGTAGTATCTCTAAGTTATGTACACTGTTAGTATAAACGGGTGAATTTTGCGTAAAAAATATTCTTCTGGACAAGAGAGTCACCAGTGTCCAGAGGTGAATTCCCTGTGTATGTAATAAACAGTCAATGAACCTGACTCTGATTCTGATTCTATATCAAATACCTTTCCAGAGTTCATGAGTCCAAAGCCCAGGTTCAAGGGAAAGTCACAGATGTTCAAGTCAAGTTTCAAGTTTCAAGTGATCAAATTGGTGCTTGACTCTGACTCCAGCCCAAGCCATGTGACTCGAGCTTATACGACTGCTATGCTGTGCTTGGAACATGTGCTGCAAAAGCAGCCTGAAATAAACATTATTACTATGAGAAAGTGGAAAAGCAACTGCATTTTTTTATGTGTTTTTTTCTGAATCTTAACTGTGTCATTTATAAATTTAAATGGACAAAATGCTTGGTTAAAGTGGGATCACATTTTAAATGGCCGTAGCTCGGTTCATTTAATCTGTCGAGCACTTTCGACAACAGTCACTGATCCAAAGCAGCTTTCTGGAAACTAAGATCCAAGTCTTTAATGAGCCAAAGGCAGCAGTGGCAGAAAACGACTGCCAAATAATTATGTCTACATGATTAGGATTATTTAGAGTAGGAAAATATAGTGAAAATATGAGTTAATGTAGTGATTTTTGTTGTAAAGAAAAAAAAACTGATAATGATTAACGGTTAATGGTGCTGTCCGTTTTTTGATTCTCAGTTTTTGAAGGTGCAATGACCCTGTCATGTCACTGCGGAAGAACGCTCAAACAAGCGCTGAAAGAGGCCCCACGTTTTTCAGAGGTGAATGTCCATGAGTACATTCATCTATGAAAAAGCAGGTTTGAGCAGGACTGATATCAAACTGTCAATAAGTCACTTTCCACAGACAAATTCAAAATCCTTCTGGAAAAGAACAGAAAAATTACTCAAAACACTTTCATGTTGACTCACTATTTCTATGCAGCCCAGTGTGCCAGGGCTGAAGTCATTGTAAGCTTCATATGATATAAGTGGCTGATTCAGCAGAAAAATGCTTTTGTAGCCTGGTTTTCTTAGCTATTGAATATGTTACAATATCTTTAAAGCAACGGCTTTGTGTGACCCTGGTCATTGATTTCTGGGTCTAATCTGAACAAACATTTACATATTACATAATTCCCCTGGAAGGAATCTAACCCTAACCTTAACTTAATTTTTTCTATTTTAAACTGCTTTATGTCTGTTTTATTGTACTTTCACCATTATAAAAAAAAAACCAGGTTGTTTCCAGATACTTGATTCCGTAATGTCATTAACAGAGCAGCTGCAATTGTTGAACTGTTTACCCCAAAAGAAAGAGAAACGTAGAGGAGTACCAACTCTGGAACGTCCCTTGTTACAAGAATTTTACAGTGTGGAATACTTTCAACCGAAAATATATTTATACATGTGTAATTTTAAATGAATATAGAATTTTGTACCATAAAATACAAAAACAAATTGGATTGAAGTTCAAATAGATTCAAAAAGCTCTCCTTCCATACATCTGGCTGCTTGACTACTGTCTATCAATTCTTCTCTCGCATGGCCAAAAATATGTGGACACCCCTTCTAATGATTGTGTTCTTGTAGTTGAACTAAACCCATTCCTAACGTCTATTTAGTTTCCATAAAAAAATATATCTCCCTCTCTCCAATCCACACACTTTATCCCACTTTTCTGTATCCATCTGTCCGTCACTCTGACAGGAGGCCTTTTTTATTGTCTTTGTTTAAATGTAATTAGGAACTTTTACTTCTAACAGTATAGTGTCTCAAATTAACTTGCTTCATCCTGATCAAAATGCATTCATTTGTGTTATAACTTTATTTATTTTTAACTGTAATATATTTATATTTAAATCAAATACTTGCATTTTAAGTTGATTTTTCAGCATTCTCAGTTTATGCAACAACTCCTCCAATAGTATTGAAATCAGCCAGAAAATCTGGCCTGGAGCTCCCTTACCCTGCACATATTCAAGATCTGAAGCCTGAGTAAATTCATGAATGTGCTTAATCTAAGCAGAACATCACCATGAAGGCTTCTTGCCAGGTTACCTGGTGACAGGCACATTGGGCAAGCAGGGACAGCAGCAGCAGCAGGGTCCAGTGCTGATCCTGAAGGTTTTCCTTGCTGAACGCTTTAGAAAGGCTTCATCTCCGCCACACTCCTCAATCATCAGGATGAGGAATTTAAACACTACAATCGCAAAGTACCTGTAAAGTGGATTCACAAAAAAAAAAAAAGATTGTGCCTTTATACCACTGTATACTTACAAAATAGTATTCCTGCTTTTTCAAACATATCAACCAGATTCCCTTGCATTCCACTGATTTAATCAGTTACCAGTTTATTTAATGATTATTACAATAAAAAAAGGACTACACTAAAAAACAACAAACCATGCACAGCTTTTCAAAGACTCCTGAACACATAAAACACCAGACCGCAGCTGGGAACTACTTGTGCATTAATAATTTTCTTGTTATACTCCATAATAGCTTATGTATTTAAATATTATAAATTATGCACCAAACACTATTTTAGACATTCTCACTACACTCACTATTTACAGTGCACAGAGAAAATGTTCTGTTTAGAATGATTTCCAATCAATTTTTGGCCCCAATTTGATTCAGCCCTTACATAAACATAATCTCCCAACTCTGCTAAACCGATGATCCGTCTGCTCGCTAATAGACCTGATCAAGACTCATCCAATCAAAGACAAAAAGATCAAAAAGTGGACTATCTGCCAAAAATTGTTTACCCCAGGCTTACACAAAATTACAGCAATGAATCATTTCTTACAGGACAAAGAAAAAAATATGCAAAGATCTGGAGGGGGTTTCACATGCCATTGAGCTATTTTTAAGATTCAGTTGAAGTCCAATAAAAAGCTGCGGAATTTCATATTATGAAATCCTCAAATGGAGAACTAAGTTATCTGGCTAACTTGGAAAATCAGCTTTGTAAAATAACCCCAGAGCTCTTACAGGTTTGTTCGAATGCAAGAGCTGGTTGGTTTCGTTAATTTATCTGAATCAAATATTATTTTACGCAAAAAAAAAACAATTATTTCAAAATTTTGATGGTGTTTCAAACCTTTGAATTACAGTGCAGATTACAAAATATTTATTTTCTAATACTAAAAAAACATACATAATGGGTACCCCTGAGCAAGGTACTGTCCCCATCTATGCTCCCCAGCTTCACAATGGCAAATAGTCACTTTTACTTTCACGTCCCATCTTCAGAGTCTGCCCTGCCATTGGGAGTTTGCAAGTTCAGTCTCAGAGGATGTTATTTATGACTTCAAGAGAACCTAGCTGGCCTCTGCATAAGTACTGTATGTATGTGATATTTATATACTGATCAGCACTGATCAGCCATAACATTAAAACTACCTGTCTAATATTGTGTAGACCCACCCATGTGCCTCCAAAACAGATCTAACACATTGAAGCATGGACTCTGCAAGACCTCTGAAGGTGGGCTGTGATATCTGCACACCATCTATTTTTCCATTTTTTCCTATTCCTTTTTCATTTTTTGAAGAATCTTCATATTTAACTTACGTGGCTGAGGTCATATCTGTAAACATGGTGGCTTTAGGTATCCACATGCCCAAACAGGACATTGTGCCAATAACCTGGAACAGAGAAACACAATCTTTCTCAGTATTCAGTCAGATGTTCACCTCTAATCACAACTCATCACATTAAAGAAAGCCTCACCGGTGCTGCTCCATTAACCCAGATAATGGTGCTCTTCTTGTGGGAGGGTACTTTCCTGTAGATGTAGATACATTCTTCAATGTAAACCAGCATCGAAACCGTGGCCATGAAAGTCAGGACGGTGTATAGGACGATCCCGAAAATGTCCAGCTCTAAGCCACAGAAAGACAATCCGTCTCTGTTTACAACAGTTGTTTGCTACAAACAAGCCCAATAATTTCTCAAAAACTATTTTATTGAGCAGACCTGTGTCTGTGATGGAAGTGATGGAAAGTGATGGAAAAAAACAATAATTGATGTACATCGTCTAATTCAGGACAACTCAGACAACTGATCTGAGTACATTTAAAAAGCTAATTTTGAATCAATATTGCTGATGGAATAAAGTGTACTGGGACTGGCAACCTGTCCAGTTTGCCCTGTCTTTTGCCCTGTGAGAGCTGGAAGACGCTCCAGCACCCCTCGCAACCCTAATGAGGACAAGCGGCTATGAAAAGTGAGTGAGTGAGTGAAAAAGTGTACTGTTTTTCCAAATAAGTTCCAAATAAGGTTCCAAATAAGATGTGGAAATAAAAGGAAATGCAAATAGCTCTTAAAGGTTTTGAATAATGAATATGTAAACCACTGTAATAGTAATGCGAAACTAATGTGAAAGATCTGCCAGTGTGCTGGACTTCCGGAGAGCAGTCTGAGTGCATCTAGCACAATTCCTAGGAAATTTAATGTTCTTCATTAAGCCTCTGATGAAAGTCAGCTGTACTAAGAGGGGAAAGGCTTTCGTAAGGATCTGAAAGATTATTAAGAGTCTGTTTAAAATGAGACGTTTTTGTTGACCACAGTTCACAGGACAGATAAGAGCATATTGCGCATGATAAGACAGAGTGGAACAGTTCAAACAAGTTACAAGTATAATTGCTACATTCCCCAGTACTATTCTACGTGTCTTTGATGATGTGTAAGCACCTGAGAAATGCATTCATGACAGGAAATAGATCATGCCAGATTCAGCCCAATGACTCCTTCACTGGGGGTGGGGGGATGCACTGGGGGTGGTCCAAATACATCAAAAGAAGCTGGGCTTTGTGACATCACCAAAAAGTCAATTGAAAACAAGCAGCTTCATTTGTCTTTTTGAACTTTGAGAACTGGAGAATCCATGGTAACCATGTTTACATCCTGGCAATAAATCCCTGAATAATTAATAATAATGACAGATTATTGAAAGTGACAACCCTTGTCAATGCGAGGTCACAGCACAGCACACAGTGAACCACAACGAAATTGGACCTCTGCATTTAACCCAGGCACACAAACACCGTGCAGCAGTGGGCAGCTATTGAAAGCGCCCGGGGAGCAGTGAGGGGGACGGTACCTTGCTCAAGGGTACCTCAGGGTAACCTACTGGTGAGGGAATCGAACCCACAATCTTCCGATGCGAGGGCAATTCCCTAACCACTAGACCACCACTGCCCCTATTAATAATAATTTGAAAATGTAATCATTCATAATACACAAAATTTATATATATATATATATATATATACGTTTAGGAGATGAAGATATATTATTTCCATAAGTCATATAAATTATGATACTAAATACCTGACAACTGATTGAACTGAAGTGATAAGAGTCGTGATCAGA
>CM029389.1:6240675-6483175 GCA_017165825.1 Hepsetus odoe
CAGGAGTTCCATCCACTGGAAAAAACCTTTAAATCAGCCAGCAATTTCCAATTAGGCTATTATTTGACATTCCTCCTTCCTGATATGCCAGAGTTCAATGTCCTATGTGTAAATGAACTGCACAAAGTTCAGGGAAATTGTGTCTTTTCTTTAGAGTTTGCATCCAAAAGTTTGTGGACACCAGATAAGGCAACATTCCTTCTGAAATCAAACACATTGGAGTTTGTCTCTCCTCAGAGAAGACTTTATACTAGATGTTGGAGCATTCAGCCACGAAGGTATCAGTGACGTCAGGTACTGATGCTGGATCAGTTCTGTGTATAAACTTCCTTAAAACGTTTCAAGAAGTACAGTATGCAGCCCACATGCCAATTCCAGAGGGCTTTATGCCCCCCTGGCTTTGCATTGCTCAAGATGACCTTAAGTTCACGAGCAGCTGCTCAGAATTGTCCTCTTCTATTGGTAGTGCTTTTCCATGGCCTAAAAAGCAGCTTTTTGGATGTAGAAGAAGCGCAAGAAGCATTTATTTTTATAAAAGCACATTTATTTATCATCACAATAAGCAAGTACTTCATTCACAAAATATTCACAAAAGATTAAAATGAGCCAGACAAGAAAAATAGATGTAAGGTCACCATTTTGAACTCTTTGTATACATCTTCATCTGTGACAGTGACGAGAAATAAAAATCCATCTCCACCTTACACAATGAGCGCAGTACAAAAAGAGGCTACTATACATGCAGTAAAATCTTAGGCTTGATTCACCCCCCTCCCCCCCCGTCTTTTACAAAATATACAGTAAAAGAAAAATGCTCCATGAAGAAGAAATGTAAAGGCCTGTAAAGTTTAGTTGTTTTTTTTTTGGGGGGGGGGGGGTTAATAGTCATCTATTTATAAGTAATGGGTTTTATTTTTTTCCAATTAAAAAAAATAAAACCCATTTAAAAAAAAAAAAACAAACAAAAAAAAAAAGACATGAATGTCCTAATGTTATTCCATAACGTTATTCAAGATTTGAGACCGTCTGTTTTGAGATGATCATTAATGGCGTGGTTGGCATAAAGCTTCATCAATAATTTAGGCTGTAAAAGTGATACATTATAAGCCGAGTGTCATTTTTGTCACAGTGTACATCCTTAAATTTAACCATGCCACGTTTACATGAAAATAAATTGTTCTTTGTTACTGTGAAATCCTCAGCAGTGGATGAGTTAAAAACTTTACTGTGTGAGCATCAGTCCCATCTGTGCACCCGTTTTCACTGCCACTGCAAACCCATAGCCATTTAGGTCAGAAGTTGCCAGTGAAAAAATATTGTACTGATACAGACAAATCATAGCCTCATAGCCAATCATCAAAACTGCAACACCCCCCCCACCCCACACACACACACACACACACACACACACACAGGCACAAATGTCCAGCACCGACCACGTTTCATAGCACACAAGCTCGCGGGCAAACACAGATACTACTGAGCATTGTAAAACATGTATTAAAAAAAATAATTAAAAAAATGTAATTATACACAAACAGATCACCCTTTGGATGACATAACACCAGAAGAACCATTAATTAGCACTTTTTATTTTAAAACCCCTGCTCAGATGCAGGAAAATGGGAGTGTGGAAAAGAAAGCAGCTTTTTGGAATGATTTTTGGAAACATCGAATTGTCACATTGTTAATTCTCCCTTTTTCCTAAGCAGCTGTTTAGTGTCTGAAGTTTGCTTCAAAACATTACAAGATCCAAACAATAGTAAAAGGCTTAAAGCTAGTTTTGAAACGTTCAGTATTTTTAAGCTTGATTAAACTTCAGACTCCAAACATTTCGGCTGAGCGATTAAAAGGAAAACTAAAAGGAAAAATCTGAGCTAAAAGGAAAACAAGAACACTCACTATCACTGATGTTACTGAAGCACTGCTCTAGCAAAGCATCAACGTCTACTCTCAGTGGCCTCAATGACGAACTTTATCCAGACAAGCATGAGCAGGTGAATGAGGAGGTGGCTTACAAGCCAGGTCCATGAGGTGCTTTACATCAACACAAATCCACTGAGCATCCACACAAATAGCAGCTGCACTGAAAGAAGAGAGTGCTGGCTAGTGCTGATACTGGAGAAAGAAATTGATAGGCAAGAGCTTACAATATAAAAATTAATAAATAAACAACCACAATGAATTTTCATGTGGTTTCCTTGGTTGCACTGGCTACACTGTGAAAGCAGAGAGGTATAAAGAACTTACTGTAAACACTCCATAACAAGAGCTTGGATATTCAGCCCTTTATTTGGCAATGCACAGCGGCCTTACGTGACCAAGGTCGCCTGTTGAATTAACATGGCTAATGTGTAGAACAAAACCCCTCACCAAAAGTTATTACATTAAAAAAAAAGAAAAAAAAAAAAAAAGGGTATATATATATTCTCATAACACCAGCAGCTCAGGAGTACATATAAAAACTGAATTTTTTACATAAGTGATCATTTAAAGCCCCAATCAGGAAGTGCTTCCTGAGTGAAGGTGGTCTGATTAAGGTAGGACAAATTTCATTAAAACATGTTTAATTGGAAAAGAGCTCAAGATCATTCTAAGGAAATGAGTAAATCAGACTATTTTCTTTACAAAGGGGGTACGAAAGGCCTGCAGGAAGTCCCGAAATCCAAAACATCCTGGTTAGGGTTTTGCTTTAGAAGGTCAGCCTTTGTTAATTGCTGGGTGTGTGTGTGCCTTTTCCATGAATAATGCATATCACTCAAGAAGGGAAAAGAAAAGAAAAAGAAAAAGAAAAAAAAAAAAAAAAAACAATGTGCAAATGTGCTATTGTGTGCTGGGATGTGTTCAAATACTTTATCCTAAACTGCATACACCACTAATCAATGTCTTCAGGCAAATATTGTAATCCTGCGCTACAATCAGAATCAAGAAAGCAAACACCCCTTTTCCTACTACATTTCTACATTAATATGAAAAAGAGGGACCAGAGATTCAAAAGGCTCTTTTGACAGATCCCCTCTATGTAAACATCAGATCACTCCAAATCTCGAACCGTTCCAGCGTTATCATGCTCAGAAAGTGCCGGGGAGTCCCAGGAAAGAGTAACAAGTGCTGGGGAAAGGCTCTTAACAATCGTAGTGCATTTTCTGGTAAACAACTAACAAACCATTTTTTAGTAGCTGCACCAACACTCGAGCAGGCAGAGAAATGGGAGTGTGGGGAGGTCCGTGCGGGATTTGAGAGCCAGTGTTTTGCTGTGCAAAAAAAGCAGATGCAGGAACAGGTTGTATTTTTCTCCATGATTAAACAATATTGTTCTGATCAAATGCATTTCACCTAGCTTCACCAGAACTTCATGAACATGAGGAGGTGTAGAAGAGTTGAGAAATAATGTTTAAGGCATCTCATTTGATGGCTGTGTTTCTACTCCACAGTTGTCAACCCTAGGAGCAAAAGGCTGAAGAACACAGAGGAACCAGCCCTCCTCAGCCTCCATCAGCCCTGACAGAGAAAAAAAAAAAAAAAAAAAAAAAAAAAAAAAGTCAGCAGATCAGGCGTGCGTCATCCATTCCCGGACTGAGACAACTCGGTGAAGGCAACTCACCTGGCTACGACTCGCTCTCCATGGAAATGGTGATGGTCTCAGTTTCATCTGAAATGGAAGTTAAATCAGAATCAACAGCAGAGTCCACTTAAATGTACAAGACATCTGTCTGAATTAAATTTATTTTATTTTTTGTACATGAACAATATAAAAAGTAAGCAATCTGGCATACAGATATAACTTTTTTGTAAATGTTCATTAAATAAACGATTATAGAATATATTTTCAATTGGATTCATCCGCTTATTATTGAAACAAGTCATTGTTGTTCTGTCAGTTTATTATTTTTATTTTGGTGAATCGATAGTGGCTTGCTATAGCAACGATTGGCCTGTAGTCACCACAGTTCTGTAGTTTTCTGTAGAGTGGCACACCATGCATCACCCCTCTTGTGCTAAATGGCCAGTTACCTGGCCATACTGTTGAGGAAACATTTTCTCTCATTTGTGTTATTTATACAAAAAAGGATTTAGTTTAAAAAATTAAAAAGCAAACATTTATGCAACCACAGCTGATAAACAGTATAGGTGCTAGTGTACTGACAATATTCCCGCAGTTTGCGCTTAGAGTTCTAAAATTAATGAATTTATTAAATAAAACCAAATAGAAATTGTCCAAAAAAATTCTGCCATGCCCCCCATTGGTTGCGCAGAAATGGGAATAAGCTAGAGAATTTCTAAGGGGGGGCTCAGGGAGCTTGTCACATTCAGCAAATGAGATTATAAGAACCTTCCTTACTGCCAACAATCAAAATGTAAATTACTAAAAGTAACAACTCACCAGACTTCAAGGTATATCCCTGATTATCATTAGTGTGGAGGTGGTTGCCAAGAAGATTTTGAGAATCACTTAGAGGACTAGTCTGCTGGATGGATCCATCTTCAGCACTGTGTAGAAAGTACATATAGCTTTCACAGAACGTGTAGCTTCATTTCTTGTTAACGGCAGTAAAACTGAAAAAGCTCCTCACCTTTTACTCAAAGTTTCAGGATGCAGAACTGCTGTTGGTTGCTCTGGATCAGTGGCCACCAGTCTGGTTGGAAATATGAGGCCATCGCCCTGGCTGTGTCAGGAAAAGGAATATGAGGAGACATGCTTGCTTTCTGCATCAGGTAAATGCTAGAAAAAACAAAAATGCAATCATTCTTTCTCTGTGTCTCTTATCCCAGCCTACTCTGATCCCAGCGCTCCAACAGTTAAAGGCAAAGAAAACCACAGGCTGAGCTGAACCCAGGAGAATCTGTTTACACTAAGATACCTAATATCTAATCGTGAAAGACAAGAATAATTACAATTTACTGGAAAGAGACATTTACATTTACGGCATTTAGCAGACGCTCCTATCCACAGCAACTTCCGTGTCCTAATTACAGAGACGGTCCCCCTGGAGCAACTCAGGGTTAAGGGTCTTGCTGAGGGACCCAGTGGTGGTAGTGCCAGAGGTGGGATTCGAACCGGGGACCTCTTGAGGCTTTACTGAGCCAAAGTGAATGTGCCAATTTAAAGATTGCGGCATGAACTATTTTATAATGCTGACATAATATTTTATAAGCCCCCTTAACATAAATTCTTTGATACTAAAGGGCCAGAGCAGCTTTCTTCCAAAGCTACCCTTATTTGGTTTATGATCTGATGACTTTAAAGGCCATAGGAAATTCTTTATACCATTTTCACACTCAACAAAGCATTCAGTGCCCCTTTTGTCTTTTGGAAGAAAAGACCTTCCACATCAATGCAGAAATGTGTCACAAGATAAAGCTGATCAGTCAGAATCACCTTATTCATTTGCTATGATTCTTCTTTTTAAGGGGAGCCAAATCATGCCCTCACAACATAAAAGAACCACTGGACACTGAGCCACTGGCCACTAAAGCTGTCTTTCTGACTGAAACTCTTGTCCTCTATACCTAAATAATGGACCCACTTTTAAAAGTCACTTTAAAAGTCCCAAAACAGAAAGCAAGTCAACAAAAGTGTGAAACGGGTCAACCGGACACACTGTGCAGGATAACAGGCAAATCCTCTTTTTTATATATTGCAGCTTTTAAAATGTATTTTAAGAAAATTCTGTGGCATTTGGCTTCATGACAGGAGATTTGTATTGAACACTGGGAAAGCAGCACTGAAGCGAATCAGACTGCTAGCCACCTAACAATGGTGCATTTGTGTGGCCATGTGAAGTGCAGGCAGGGTCAGGTCCTATCTTTATAATAAAAAAAGTAGTAAGAGCTGAACTTACCTGGTAAAGACTGGCAGGAGCCAGTATTTCTTTTGGTCTCCGAACACCTGAGAGATATTTTTGGTGAAGCCCAGGGAGAATCCGTTTTTATCGGGACCATTCCTAAACACAGGAGCTCGGAACGCCTCTGAACAGCGATGGGGGACAAGATACATCATGAACAAATAAATATATTCGCACTAAATTCAGTCATTGAGCTGTGGTGATTTGGGTTGACTGTGTGCCTTAGTGTAGACAGATGCACAAAGGGGTGGAGATGGGCAGAGTGCGTTACCTATGGTGGATCTGTTCTTTCCTACAAGCCACAGGTGGTAAGTGAAGAGTGAGAGAATGCTGATGCAGAACATGGCCGCCACAAAAAAGAGAAATAAGACATGGAATTTGGCGTGAGAGTCTGGTAGGTCACTCTGAGAGAGGGGGAAAGAAAAGAGAGGAGTTATAAGACAAGGGACAACAAATGGGTCAGACACGGGTAACCACAACATGCCAGTTAGACAAGCCAAAAGACACACAAATCATCCACAGGGCTTTTAGGTAAAGAGAGACAGCAAAGTGCTATTCGTTTACTGTGCTGGAGTGGACAGATTCAATCAACAAAAAGCTCTAATACCGGTGATTACCTTCGGACAATTTTCTGCCGATTTCCTCCGACAAAGCTTAGTGCAAACAGAGACAGACTGTTAGACAAAAGGAGAGGGCAGCAGGGAAGCACAAGTGTACCAGACACAAGGGCTACTAGGGGAGAGAAAAGCAAGGAAGGGTTACAACACCTGATCAGACAGAAACAAAAAGGCTGGCGGTCAAGAAAATGTCAAAGAGAGAAATGTAAATGCTGAATGGGAAAGGAATGACAGAGGGAGCAGAAGAACTACGCCAAGAGAGCAGAGCAGTGCCAGTAAGTCAGGGTGGTTCAAAAGTCAATTTCTGGAAGTCCAAGCAGGTCTTCAGTATTTTGTCAAGAACTTTATTTTTATCTATGTGAAAGGGAAATCACAACATGCTTTTTCATATCAAATTTTAGGATAATGCTCAGGTCCCATCCCTTCATCATCTATAAATAACAATTGTAATGGTATAGTTAAATATGTTAAACTATGCTTATTATGACCATATTTATATATATATATATATATATATATATATATATATATATATATAAAATAAATAAACACACACACACAAAGTACAAAGGTCAATCATTATAAGCTGTAGGCATTTTATATATTTTATGTAATCTCCTTAGCTCTAAGAAATTTGTGCAGTTTATCTCTAGAGCAAGTTTTTTCAGCTGAAGAGCTGATGTCTAGTATAGTTGGTGCCCCCCCACCCCCCTGCTGTAACAGTGCAGGTGAAATTGAACACATTAAGTTTTAGTTTTCTTCATTCATCGTTTTTCCACCAGGCTAAAATTTCCTAAAAGAACAGCATGTCAGTCAAGGCCAAGTTCAAGGTAAATTGCTAACGCTGGGACGGCACTGGAGAGCTACATGAGACTCAAGCCCATTTATTTGGCAGAAATTAATGCAGAAAGGAAAAGCAAAATTAACAAGACAAGTAGCCTTATTTTGATAAGAGCAAGCAGATTAATCACTTTCTAATGGACCAGCAGACACTCAGAACTCAGCCCAAATCACATCAGATCATGAGAATGGCCGAAAAGAAGTTCATGAAGAGGGAGAGGAGAGGGGAAAAAAAAAATGCACGAACAGTTCGATGAGAAAGAAATATGTCTCATCAGAGTACTCACTGTCCAAAATTTAATGAAGTACTGGAGGACAGTTGCAGCGATAAATAAACAATAAATCAGAGAGTATGCCAGGAACAAGATGAAGAACTTGTAATTAGAGAATCCCACACAGTTGTTTACCCTGTGGAAAAGAAAAACAAATGCAAAACATATTATGGACACAGATAAAAAAATTAATGAAAAACCTACTTCTCAATTAAGGAAAATATTTCCAACAATAAAAAGTAATACACATTTCCCCAGAATAAAAGTAGGAGTATATTGAATACCACTGGTGAGAAGAAAAAGAACAAAAAAAAACAAACAAAAAAACAAAACAAAACAAAAAACAAAACATGCAATTGGGAAGAATAACATGGAAGAACATTGTGAATAAGGAATAATCTCTAGAACGTTTCCGACAATTTTAGTTCATTCGACTGCATGAAGTTCTGGTCAGTCAGTGTGGAACTGTAAAGCAGCACAATTAGTCTGAAGAACTCTCACAAGACATTCAAGAAAAGGTCGTGTAGCTGCAAAGTAATGGTATGGTGATGCTGGAAGATTGCCAACCATGTAAATGTCTCTTTCTACAGCATTTACTGGCTAAAAGCTCAAGTTCCACCACTAGTCAATCTCAATCTGGATGGCCTCCCAACATGTCTGAGTGCGCTGCCACATTTAGTGTTCACAAGGTGACAATGAGCCCCGGAACACCAAGGTCACAAACACATGACGGGAGGTGTGCACTGGTGTGGAACAAGTCAAGTCAAGTCGGATTTTATTGTCATTTCAGCCATATACACAGTACAGTGAAACGAAATAACGTTCCTCCAGGACCCTGGTGCTTCACACAAGACAAGACACAACACAAGACAACATAAGACACAACACGGGGCAACAAGTGCAGACAAGACAGACAACAACAGACGGCACGACAGACAGTACATTCATCCGTAGAGAGCTGCAGTGTTGTGGAACAAAGCAGCCCAGGTAGATTATAGTGTAGCAGTGTGGTGGAGCAGTGTTACTGAGACCCTAGGTCTGCTCTGAAGGTTTTGCTTCTCAAACACCCAAGAAGACTCCTTCGTGGAAGCACACACATTTATAAAGCGAAGCCTCTGTGATGCAGTCAGGCAAACCTAAAGTAGAGCTATTCAGAAGAAATACAGTAAGCTTTGTGTGACGGAGACTAAGAGCTCTTATTTTGTGAAGAACACAATCCCAGCAGTAAAGTTTACATGATGGTTTGGGTTTATTTATTTTTTATCAGGACATATAGATGGACTTCAAATCATAGAGGAACCCGGAACCAAGAGATCCTACAAACCAAGATTGCAAGAATTATCAACAAGAATGGGCTAAGATTTCTTTTTAGGACCACAGTGAAGATTGCAAGCTGCACTCGCCAGTAAGAGGTGGACTACTAATTTTTTTTAATAAGTATTTCCAAGTGTATAAGATTTTTTATTCAGTTGTTATTTTAGATATTTGTAAATTATTTATTTTGCTTCAATGTGCAATTTGTGCTTTAAGATTCATTACGTTTACGGCATTGAAAATGTTTTAATTGTTCTTATTTGCAATTTGCTGGATGGGTCTTGCACCCATGCCTATAAAACATGTTGAGCACCTCTAAAAACATGAGAACATGTTACTTACCAAGGACAATGGTGATCCATCTTTAAAACACACCTATAATTAAAAACACATCATTTTGAATGGAGTGCATCCTTTTCACCATTTCCTTACTAATTGTACGAACATTTCTGTGAAATAATTCTTAACAGCAGGTGTATGAGACACTAATGAATACATCTAAATAAACCAAATAAAATAAACATACAATTTAACAGGTCTCCACCCTGGACTATCGATCTGAAAGCTTCTAGCAAGGCACGACTTTTTTGCGTTCATGCTTTAAGATCAAAAAGGGATTTTATTGTGCTTTCTCAGTATGCACAGAGTACGCATCAATAAAAAGAAATTATCACTCATTAACATTTGCCTTTATGCATTTTTTATTTCCAAACAAGCATGGCAATTCGTGTAACTAATAAAAGTGCAAAGGATTTCCTCTCACATGTCACATGCAGAGCAGTGGTGGCATCTGTCTGGTTTGATCACCTGGCAGCGGTCGCAGTACCGAATGGCTAGAAGGGGGAAATAAATCAAATCAATCAATCAATAAATTAATAACTTTGATCACATCCAAAGCGGTCTTTGCTGCTGCCCGAGTTGTCAGCTATTCCTTTGGCCGCATGCTTTTTGTGCCAAAATGGGTACTTCCGGTTGGGTTTATTTTAATGTTTATTACATTGTTATTTCTTGACATTTTTAAAGGTCTTCAAACTTTTGGACCACAGTTGTGATTTTACAAGGTAAACTTAGACAAATGCAAAAATGCATCAGCGTACACTTTACAATCCAGGTAAAAGAAAGGGAAATAAACATTTATTGTTGGAGTATTTATTATTTTGGGGTTGCAACAAAAGAAACCCTGATCGCTGTAATCAATAAATCTTTGAATTCAGCATTTCAAAATAGTGAATTCAGACTAAAATCAGCTTGGGAACTGCATGTAGCGAACAAAACAACGCTATAAAAGTGAAACGTAAAAGGAAACCACTGAGAACCAAAGTCCACAAAGCTCATATCACGCTGAGATTTAAAAAAAAAAAAAAAAAAAAAAAAAAAAACCCCTGTGTTCTTAAAGCCATTTTTCAAAGGCCTTTTAGCCTTCACAGAGGTGTGAGATACTAGGAATCAGCAGTCCTGCCATCGCATACAAACAGGGTAAGGCACAGTACAGTAGAATTAAGGAATAAAGAGGGAAAATAACTACATATCAAATTGTGAAGGCATAGTAATTTGTATTAACCTATTCATTCATTTACACAGGATGAGCCTGGATGCTTTTTTAATTTTTTATATTTTAACAAACTGTATTTCTGCAATAAATGGAACTGCTTTCCACAAGTTAATAATAAAAGTGGCCAGAATTATGAAGATGCTCAGAAATTATTCTGTTGATATTACAGGTCTCTTTGTATTACAAAGCAAAACTGGTTTCCCCGAATCACTGCTTTATTGCCAGGAACAATAAATCCATGAAAACTATCGGTATCATTAAAATAATTAGCAAAGTCAACATTTATTTGAAGGGAAGAAAAGGCCCCGTGAAGTGTTTAGGTAGAGTCACTGATCAGCAAAGTTCATGAGATTCACCTCCGGCTCCAGTGCGGGTGTAGAGCGGCAGATTGCTGGCCACTCTCTTCAGGATCTCCTGTTGAGTTTCAGGACGCTCCTCTTTCTCATACTGCTCCTTTTCAGCTTTGGGCAAACAGAACTGAAACACACACACACACACACACACACACACACACACACACACACACACACACACACACACACACACACGTACGTCATGGTCTGCATCTGCCCAGATTACAAATCATTTCTCTAAAAGGTGACACCCTTTCACTGAAACAAGTAAAGACTTCTAAGAATAAACTTTTAATTAAATAATTCAACACCTAGCGTAAAGCCTTCCCAAGACTAGAGGCTAAAAGTCCAGAGAAAAGAAGACAACCCCTATTAATAAATTAAATTTCAGAAGAAATTATTTTATTATTTTAGCAGTTGTCTACAAACATATGGACAAATAGCATTGTTCGATGTCCTTCTTTTTTAATATAAAATAAGCTAAATACTATTAGATGAGTGTTACATGAGTAAAGTAAGTAAAGTGTTTTTCAACTAACAAATGAAATTTAGTTTAACTTCAGTGCCGACAACTTTCCAGGGGGAGGCTGACACATGCACAAGACTGTGCTAATCAAATCTCCCCTGAGGTTGAAACCACCATCAACCTAATCAGTACAATGACTAAGACGTTCAGACTTATTTAGAAAAGAGAAAACTGTGCTCATCACCGGTCATTCTCATTAAAGCAGGGAAACCACCGCAGCCTCTGATGATCAGGCTGGACAGGTTTCGTTTTCAGGTTGCTCACCTCCGCGGACGGGTTCGCTGGTCTTGTGAAGATGGTCTTCCAGTAAGACCAAACGAACATGATGAACGAGAGGTGAAAGATGACCAGGTAGATGACTGTGAGGAAGACAGACCATGTGGATTAGAGTCAAACATGGATTTAATAAGGGTAAAAGCGCCGTTGCTAAATTTGCTTCGGGAGAAGATGAAATGAATGGTCCGGCCAGTGGCTGACACAGGAGGCAAGAGGCAGTGAGCTGAATGCATCTTCCTCAGGCCGGTGGTTTTCATTACTGATGCACTTTAGCTTACGGTCTTTCAGCGCAGGTCTCACACTCCTTTTAGAGGAGTTGTCCTAATCTGACATTCAAACACAAATGCCAAAGTGACAAAAAAAATAGCAGCGAGATTAAACGTGGGCATCCGCGCCAAATAATACCAGCCCTTTTCAAAATGATCTTCAGAAACACAACAGAGATTTCTGTAAGAAGCGTACAGTGATTTCAGAGACCTGCTGAAGTTTATTACAGTTAGATTTTCTATTTACTTTCCAGAAAAATTACTATTGAAATTTACAATATGTTTACAGACATTTTATACTTTTAGAGTATTACTACACATCCGTTCAACAGAGGATCTTTCAACACTTACTTTTTTCCCCGGCGCTCCGGATTGTGACTGTAGAGAGGGGCAGAGAGGGAGAGAGAGATTTACAGACGAGTGTAAAAGCACTCAGCAGATTAAACGCAGAGGGATCTACAATTCAAGTGCGTGTCTGGATTCTCGCTAATCAAACTGAAACACATCCGGACAAACTGGGATGAAAAGCGAGATTCTGTTCATCCAGATTTACTGTCCATCACACAAGATCTGCTGCTGGCCTGTTTCGCCTGATGCAGGAAACCGTGGAGAAAGATGAAGTCATTCCACTTTAATAAAAACAGATCATTTATGCAGCAGTTTATTAGACACTATGGTTGAACTAAACATGGAAAAATCAACACTTTTTAATTTGGTAAACAACTAAATGCACTGAGTCACTTTTCCCCTAGCCTGACTGTGTAGTTTTCCTGCTGTTGAGGAGCTTTAGATCATAAAAAAAATGTTTATTTCCAAAGTAAATTGGGATTTTGTTAGTGATGGGTGTTTGAAACTCTTTGCCAAATTGTTGTTGATTATCAAGCTGGGATAGTTTGCTGTTTCCTAAGTCTACACTGCATCATCTGTATGGCAAAAATCATGAAAATCTCCTTTTTTATGAGCTCAAGACTATTAAAAGCACCCAGTCTAAGAGTAAAGGAATCAGCCTTGGTAACAGGTTGAAGAGCAACATAACTTATGCCGCAGGCCGCGTTCCAAATGAGGTCCTACCTCACTAAACACCACGTAGGGAAAAAGCGCGCCGCCATTATGAGTGCGTTCGGCGGTGTAGCATGTGAAGTAGAAAGGTGCGCTTTTTGGGACGCGGCCAAAGCGTTGCTAGCTAGCTAGCAAGCTAGCTAATGGCCACCTAGCACTGCAGTATAATGGCTACTCGGTGGCTTCTTGCCTCATTTCGAAGCCTGATAACCAGTTTAGCAGCCAGGTTCACTCATTTTAAGAAAGACTAAAATGTGTAAAGCTAGTCGGCAGTAAACAGACCCGCCTCGGGTTTACCTGTAAGGTTAGAAACGAGGAAAACCCCTGTACACAAACGTAAACAAAACACGTATGAACTGAGGGGCTAAAAACACGAGCATTACAGCGAGGAAAGTGTTCATTTTTGTTAAAAGGTGCCAAAATAGGGAGTTATTCAGAAGACCAGGGAGACCAGACAGCTCCAATCACTTCCTATTCAAGTTATCTGTGGAGCAATCAGAAGGATAAAGTCAGACTGGAATAATAAAATGGACTCACAGATGCAGAGCTCCACCACGTAGGCATAATACGACCAGCAGACCACTAAAGCAATGAAGATAACCGGTATCCACGCCAGACCTCGCTGACAGCATCTCAATACGTGAGAAGGCGCCATGTTTCCTGCCCAGTCTACAAAGACAGCCCTTCAGCACACACACACACACACACACACACACACTCAGTGTTCAGCCCTCCTCACACTCCCAGCACCTCAACACCAGCATCTGTCCCATTCTGTGCTTCCCCTTACACTTTCCCATTTAAGCCTTTATTTCCTATCTGCTCTTTAATGTGCATCTGGTGACTAAATCTGGACTTAGAAGCACCTGAAGTGGTTTTCCTGACCTTTTTTAACTTCAATACATTGTTACCTTTCCTTCTGATTGAGTCATTTCACTGCATTTACATTATTTACTACAATAACGTAGCAGCGCTGGGCTAGGACTGGGCATTAGGATCAGAAGGTTGTGGGTTTAAACCCCAGACCAGCAGGTTGCCCTGAGGCACCCTTGTGCAAGGTACCATCCCCATCACTGCTCCCCGTGCGCTGGATGTGGCTGCGCACTGCTGCACGTGAGGGTTAAAAGCAGAGGATGCAGTTTGTTGTGGTTCACTCTTTCACACTTTCATCTTAGTACCAGAATATGAGCTGCTGTACAAACACACGCACTGATTTAAGTCCACTTTTTAGTTCAAGGGTCTGTCCTGAGCATGATCGTTTAGAAAATGTTATTAAGTTCTTGTTTTTCCCTGATGTAGGATTGAAATGATTAAACAAACAAAAAAAAAAAAGCAGCCGATAACATCTGGCCTGAACCGAACGTTAAAACCAATCCGAAATGTTGTGCGATTCTTCAGTGAGTGAATTGAAATATTTCTTACCTTTTCATTTCAACAACACCCAACACAAGACATCAGAGAAATCTGTTTCCTTTTATTAATAAACCTCTCGAGTTCAAAAAATACCAGTTTGCACGTAAAGTCTAGAAAAGATCTGTAAAGACATTACAACAGATGAAACAAAACAGCAAGTGTGGGAACGCAAATTACACCGATTTTTTCATACTGGCTGCCTTCACCCACGACACATTTCAAGCAGCAGGAAAGTCCATAGGCGGCCATGATCTTGAACGCTCAGGAATAGTTAACATGCTGGATAGACCGACACGTATACAGTCACGGAGCACAAAGAGGCACAGAGAGACAAACACACAGAGGGGAAGAGATCGTGAATATTCGCAAAAGTCAAACAGCTCCAAGCTGAGGTTTTGGTAAACGTCTCATCATTCGTCTGCAGGGAGGGGGGTGGAAGTTCATCTCTTCATGTCAGTAATCCAACTCAGCCCATGTTGCACAAACAATTTGGAACAATAATCACACAGAAAAGTTTTGACAACGTTCAGGACGATTTGGATGGTGAAACATTTTCAAATGTGCTAAAGACGGTCATCCCTTAAAGAGAAACTCAGCATTTTTCAGCCTAATGTCCTTTTTCCACGTTTGCAGCATATGGTCACCACAGCGAATCTTTTTGTCTCCCTGTACTTGGAAAAGGAACAGAAACAGACTCAAAGCACATTCACAATTGAAGTCAATGGACGGGTGTGTTTCTACAATTAGCGACTTTTGAGCTTGGTTCGTTTCTAAGTGCAGGGAAACCCGAGACGCTAAAGATCGTCAGCGGTGATCGGTGGTTCTACAGATTCAACGCTAGGTAGAAAAACGCACAGGAATTTTTTTTTTTTTTTTTTTTTTAACATATATTCCCACCAAAAATATAGAGATCTGTGACTAATGTTGACTTCTTGTGGCCGAAATGCTTATTCCCTTTACCCCTTCTATCTTTTGCCCCTCTTGTTGCCTGCTGGAGGCTTCTTGAGCTGCAGCAGAGGCCCTCCGGTGCCAAATCCCGCCGTTGGAGTGTTGGACACCCCGAATGTAAGCCCAGCTGACGCGTTGATTCCCGGGTTACTGAAGTTAAAGCCTGAGGTGCTGGAGCTCCCGAACCCTGTGTAAAGGAGAAGAACTGGTCAGGTGTTTAATCACAGGGGGAAATACAGTTTCTATATGAAACACAGTCAGAGGTGAGTGGCAACTAGTTTCTATACCAGGTTACTCAAGTCACACAGACTAACTGCTACATTTCAGAGAATTTGCTAATAATACTTCTACTCATGTATGTACTTGTGTAATTAAAAAAAGAAAAAAGCCTTTTTATTATGAGTTTTGTTGCTTCTGCATCTGGACTGCTTTCCTTGTGCTCCCCCTTCTAGCATGATCATTTAATTTTAGACCAAAAGCATCTAAAAACTCCAGTTCTTATGGCATGATGTGTAAAGAAATTCTACAGAAAACAGTGTTATTATTTTTGACCAGCTATTTTTACACTTCTGTCCAAGCTGATTTCTGGAAAAAGTCCTTTCCTCCTCATGTGTCATTATTTGAGTGCACTAACCATTCTTGTGCTTGAGTCTGGGCTACTCTGACCTCAGCCCACTAGTATGAAAGGCAACTTAGTGCACATTTAACAGCTTGTCAGAATTTAATGAGACAGCTGTTTCAAACTTCAGCCCTCGCCTGGAAAACAGCTGACAGGAAATAAGTTGACAAAAGTGAAGTACAGGACATTGCATAATCCTGACGGCAGATTATGAAGAGCTTCATCTTATTCCAGAGCTGAAATCATGGGAAACCAGACAGAAAAAGGAGAGGAGGAGATGTTACTAATAAACAGATACTGGTGGTGTGAGGAAGTGGAGGAGGGTGCTATGGAACACACCTGCGCTCAAGCTCCCTCCAGATGGCTTGCTAGCGGAAAAACCAAACGACGAGCCTCCAGTTGCCACAGCCCCGAACCCCGGGCCGCTACCAAAAGCTGCCAAGAGACACACCAGGATGAACTTAACTAGTGCTCTGTCACATTCACCATCACCGTCACTTTAAAGGAACACCCAGGCAATTTTCAACCTAAATGCTTTGCCGCATCTGTGCCACATTTATTTTTCACGCAACGTTACTTTTCTAAAGACCTGAAACCTAGAAACACAAAAGCCAATGGGGAGTGGACCAAATGAGGAATACAGTGGCTCCTGCTACACTGCAAAAACTGGCCCTGTGATCAGGATATCGCAGGTTTGATCGCCCTCTTTCTAGGCAAGAAGAATGAACTTAAAGCCTTCCCTCCAAACTCCACCACTCGGCACAATGCTAGATAGTTGATATTAAACTGGTAGTGAAACAAATTAAACGAATAGAAAGCCTGTTAAGCCAAACCCAACAGCCCATTGGCTCCCACTATGTGATTCTGAGTCTGTGCATTTGTATTCATGCAGGGCAAAAAAAACAAAGTCCAATTTACTGTCGCAGTAACGCACCATATGATACAGACGCGGCAACATAGTAGTTTGAAAAAAAGCCCAGAAAAAAATTAACTAGCAATCAAGAGAAAAATTGTGTCATGTACACCAACAGGGAGCAAAACAAGAAAATAAAAATCACACAGTAAATAAAGCAGAGCAGAGAATCACCAAACACACAACCTTTATCTGCCACTTTGCATACAAACTACTGTAATACGGACTCCTTGCACATTTAAAGTTTTCTGCATTTCTTGCCAGCAAGAGGAAATTTTTGCAGCACGATGAAGCTGAAAGCATAAAAGAGGGAGTACCTCCAAGGCTGGTAGAGCCCATACTAGTGCCCATGCCCGAGGCAAAGGGAGTCCCAAAACTCGCCCCCAGGGGCGCCTGTGATCCTGGGACAAAGAAAGAGAGCAGAAAAGCTTACTCTCATGTAGGAGCGTCTAACATTGCCTGGAGACTTGTGATAAAATTCCTTGAATTTCAGACCATGGCAAATGCTGAGGACTTAATCTGATAGGAAGCTAACAGGGAGATTCATGGGGGAAGTACATGCATTTATTTGATGCTGAATTTCTTAGTGCCTCACCATTTTTCCAATTACTTGCACTGCATTACAGCAGCTAATGTCAAAATGCACAAATAATGTGAAGGAATTTGCGGCCATTTGTAATTTCAGAAATTTGCATTCATTCAAAATTAATCCCTGATATTGTCTTTACCCTGGTCTTACTTACCTGGAGTACAGATCATGATAAAAAAAAAAGTTTTATTTAATTTTACATTTTTTATTTATTTAATATTATTCTGCCTTTTAGAGAAAACACCATAAACTGTTCAGAACAGTGGTGATGAATAGTTTGGCTTAAAATGTACTTTTAAAACTCTTTTCATGGCAAACAACATACATCTAGGGCATTGAAATAAATAATTTGCGAGTTGCTCTACCGTACACAAATAATAAAACATGTTGGTGCATTGGGCAACAAATAAAGTGGCTGTTGTTTTAAACAACATGAACATTGTTTCAATCACTGCTAGAAATCCAAGTTGGCTTGATTCTCTATAATAAACCATTTCACATCAAAGCACTTTAAATGGCATGTCAAATATTGGATTATAAAAATAAAAAATTTTTGTTTGCAAAATTCCCTTCTGACATTACAGAATAGTTGTGCTCCTGTCTCGTTTCCTTTTAGCTGGTTTAATATTTCTACCAAATTTAGATTTCTCTCTTTAAAGAATTTAGAAATATTGTGTATAGAAATCAGCTTCTCGAATTGACTGCTCTTCATCCAATTGATGTTAATCAGTGATTGGTCAGTCAAAAAGAAACAAAGACATGGGCTTTTCTTTTAAAAAACGGATTTATTGTCAATTTAAAGCAATCCACTTACATAAAACATGACAAACAGTTCAGGAACAACGGATTCCTACTCGCTATTGCAGAATTGAAGGTTTTGTTCTTGAAATGCATTTCAAACAGTGACTAACTGTAGACTATTGAAAATGCTGTAACTAGCGCAAAGGCACACAATCATATGCATCAACAAGCAATGGTTTAAATATACCCTAAGTGCAAACCAAAAAACACACGCAAATGATAAATTAGATCGCTATAACTAGACAATCAATAGCCTCTTAACTCTCCATCTGTGGAGTGTACCAAATGTAACCAAAATAAAATATCCTATTCAACAGCTTTGACAAAAAGGAAAACAGCATGCAGGGTTACTTTCTTCAAATTAAGAGTAGTAGATGGAAATCAAGATGAGCCTGTATAAATCAGAGATCCACCTAATTTGCCTGCACTACAGCCAAGGATGTAAGGATTTCATGTACGGTTGTGAATCCAAAAACAAATGCACCTGGGCACATCCAGTCAAAGTAAAGTAGGCCTTAAGGCAGAGGGGCTTGTGCTCAAGACACAATTTCTGAATTTTCTTAAAAATAAAAATAAATAATTTAATTCCGTAGACTCGATCTAGAATTCATATCAGATCAAACCTTCACATTAAAATCTAAAATTCCATCCAACTCGAAAATGTGTAACGCAACTCCTCTTGCTATAGCAGTGTAATACCGGACTGCTCAGAATATAATAATCAGTGTTTCAACCCATGAATCATCACTTAATAAATAATGTGAATAATTAAAAAAAAAAAACAAAAAAAAAAAAGAAAAGAAAAGAAAAAAAAAAAAACGACCAACTTTTCCCCACGTATTTCCACTCATGTTCCCACAAGTGCATGATTTATTTTGCTACCAAAAGATGTCCCGAATTGCTTCCTTGGAGAACTAAAGTGTATTTACAACCTTCATTAAAAATCATACAATCCAGCGTCACATCAGGTATAAAGCACCTGTATTAACTAAGCAGCCACTGTAGAGAGAGATGTTGGACCAATGTCCAGAGAGCAGCTGTTAACCGCAAGGCCAACAATAAGTCTGCACCGCTGAATAATGACTTTTGGCACAAAAAAAAAAAAAAAAGAAAATTCACTGCATGTCCTTACAGCCAGATGGAGCAGCTTTTTTATTTGCCACTCAATCCACTGAGTGAAAACACTGTAGCCCTTAAATATGCAGATAAAACTACTGTTTCTGTACAAAAACCTCTGGCCTCCGATAGAAACCATTTCAGCTTCTTGTAGTTACTTCTCCTGGAGTTTGCTTCTGGTTAGAACACCATTTCAACTGAACAATGCTGATCAGACATGTGTAGATAAAAAAAAGCTGTTCTGTTCAAGCATAATGTGATACAAAATGTGTTTACTAACTCAAATTCAAAAGGCACAAATAATCAGTTTTCAAAGAATTCTTCAAATCACACTGAATTATGAAAACACTAGGCACACTCCCAGGACACAACACCATAATGATATGACAACAGTCAAGTATTTGGCCAAAAATGAAATTAAAAAGCCCTTTCAATGCTGACTAACTCCACTGCATTTCTACTTTACACACCCAAGTACTGCCTTCCTTAAAAGGATCCATCTGATCGATGGAAGTTTATCTGGACTGAGATTGGTCATTATAAAAAGGGAAGACAAAACTTTACGATTAGTTATTAGCTGTCCTTCATGACCGGCCCGTTATCATCACTCATCTCCGATGCACAGTCACTGACCAATGAGGTAGTACTACACATCCCACAAGCGCTCAGATCAGAAACTGTGCTGGCACAGACCATGGACTTTAATTTGCCCAGAATTAAATGACAGGCACAGCTTTATAGGAACATGGTATATGGGAGCATGCGTGTGGAAAATTAAACCTGTGATTACTGAGAAGCAATCAGTTCTACACAATGTGAAGCATCCATCAGCTCACAGCTGTAACCTGTTATAGTTGCTCATCTCCAGGGACACTATGAACGCTACCCTGGTGATACATTTAGAATGCCTGTAAGAACCTTTTATGCTACCAGAAGTGTGTAAAACCATACTGAAGGAATTATTATTAATCTTCTGAAATGTGCAAGAGTTAACCTCCGTAATACCACCCTGTACATCAGTAGCTTGGACTGTAAAATCTGAGTAGAAAAAAAATGCATAGACAACCCTCACTGCAATCTTGTAATTCAAAGCATGCAACAAAATTCATGTCTAAAACGGGGAAGTGGGGAATGTGCTGCTGCAACATAAAACTTCATGTTCATTCTACACTTAAGGATTCCATCCAGTTTGTTTGTACAGGTTGATTATGAAAGAGATGGCAATAGCAAGACTTTTAAACTATACGAGCAGCATTACTTTTTTGCAACCTTCTGATTTGAGATGCTGATGTGACCGACCTAAATGGCTGAAAAGATCTACAAAAATAGACTCGAGGCAGGAAACCACACTGATGAAACTGATGGGCAGATACCAACATTTCCTACCCGTTCTAGACTGCATACATTGTGAAGGGTGGTACGCCATTTCTGCCTTCATTATGAAAAGAAAAAGCAATGCCAACACATACCTATAGATGTCTGCTCAGCCTGAGCATGGACTACTGCCAAATCAATCAAATCAATCTCCTTCCTCATATATACAACTCAGAAAAGAAGAGCATGCATAGGTGAACGTCACTGTATTCCAGCCCTGTCCAGTTAGTGTATTCCAAAGTTTGATCCTAAAGCACAAACCTTCAATGCATCAAAGCAAACATTCAATGCTTCAGACTTTTGCAATACTTTGGCACAACAGTTAAACAATGCTTGGTTGGATATGAGCAACCACATGCCAAGTGCTTAAAATGAAAGTGTGTTTAAAATAGTGAACCTTTTCACATTAATGACGTTAAAAGATCTTTTTGACATTTTTTCAGGCACGCCAGGGTTCTTCCAAACAACAGATAAAAGCTATTATGTCCAAGAGTTTAGCCAGAACATCTGTTAGTTAGCTAGCTGAACAAGAACTCTTATTGCCTTTGCCATCATCTACTGTTCAAGTTGGATGGCACTTAATAGAAAAGGGAACACCCATTCTTTCCAGATAAAAGGAAAAAGATTAGTTAATTGCCACTTTAAGGCCTCGTGCTATATACAGAAGCAGATGACAGAGACATGGATTCAATAAGTGTAGCAATATCATGTGCATGCCGTGTATTTAGAATCATGTAGTGATCGCTACATTACTGCTATTGAAATACTCTCTTGGGTAAATACCCAACTACACCAAGCAAAATCCAAATATTCCTCTTCAGAGCCACATTAATCGTGGCTCAGTATTAATACTGCTTACTTCCAACAAGATTATCAAGTTTCCATGAAAAACAACACCTGCATTGTATGGAATTTATATAAAAACCACTGCCAAGCAAGCACCTTTTCAATTACAACATATGGAAAAAAGCAAATACCCTGTTGTCAATAATTATTTCAATTTCTGTTACCTAGCGAATTAAAAAAAAATGAATGAAAAGGACACATGCTAGTATTCATTCACCTCATGGATACCAGCACTGTCAATTTAAGAGACTATGAACCCCTAACCTCAACCTTAGCGTACACACAGCATAAGCATCCTTAGAGATGTGTCAGCCAAGGAAGAAGAAGAAGAAAGAGGGGGGGGGGAGAAAAACCTAAAACATGGGTTATATATATGTTAAAAAAACAAATCTGAACAAGAGTTGAATTTTTTTTTCTTCTTTTTGAGAGGAACTTTGTTATTATTTCCTTTCTCTCCCTACTGTTCCTAAAACCTGTTGAGTCTTTCTGCAGAGAAGGGAGAAGGAGAAAGCAGGCCAGCCTGTACACCAGACTCCTTCTTGGGAACCCATTCTATAGATAAGCCTCTATATACGTGAGAGCCAAAGAGAGAGACTGTAGTTTACTTTCTCAGAGACGGAGACACAGCCTATTGCTCTATTCCTCCCACAGAAAAGAACTGGGAGAGTGCAAGAACAAAAATAGCTTTTAAAAAAAAAAAGAAAAAGACATAGCACTGGCTGAGTCTTGCAGTTTGTTTTTCTTTTCCTCTTTACTTTCTGTCTGATTATCCAACTCTCCCTTCATCTCTCTGACTCTTTCACAGCCTAGAGGTCAAGAAGAGGTCTAGAACTTGAAGGCGGTCAGACCTGGAGCAGGCTGCTGCTGCTGCGTGAGTGTGGCAGCCATGGCAACTGCCGCAGCATTTGGGACGGTGCCGAAGGGGGCTGGGCCTGTGGTCACGCGTGGAGCGCTCTGCAACTTCCGGCTGGCCGTCCGCTTCAATTCAAAGACATCTGTGGAGTCCTCCAGGAAGGCTCTCCTGTAGCTCAGATACTGATGTTTTAAAGTCTAAAGGAGACAAGATAGAGCAGTCACTTACAGCTGCCTCAATTTAATTTCATTAACATTTATACATTCAAAAATGAGTTTACAAAATTCATAAAGTACATTTTTAAAAACAGCCATTTATTACTTTATTGACAAATTTGAAGTGAGAGGGTCAGCATATCATTGTGAATACAATGCACACAGTGAACCAGCCTCTGCATTTCACCCATACACTCACGTGCAGCAGGGGGCAGATATTTAAAGCACCCAGGGAGCAGTGATGAGGACGGTACCTTGCACAAGGGCAACCTACTGCTCAGGGATTTGAACCCATGACCTTCCCATCCTGGGGCCTAGTCTATAAACACTAGGCCAATGCTACCTTGTTTGTATCACAAATTTGTATCATAAAATAAATATTTCACATTTCTGCAGTTCTTTGTGTTGTGAATTCTGTAATTCCTCAGAAAACTATGTATGTACGGCAAAAGCAAGTATCTCCCAATAAAAATCTGAGATCAGCATCAGGTCACAATTCCCATATTGGTGCATCCTAGACAAATACATTTTTGAGAACAAAAACTATACTTGAGGAGATTTCTAATGACCGAACGTATTCCATATTTGAAGGCATTGCTTGAGACTTAAGTTGGGACTCAGTGATTGCAACACACCTTTACATTCTCATGAACTGCTTGGAGTTGTGCGGCCAAAGCCAAAAATGTCTGGTAGAGCTTCTGCATGGCCATGGAAAGATCTGTGCAAAAGGGCACAAATTACAGTACAAAAGATAACACATATAATAATTTTGTTTGTAAGTCCTTTAAAAGTTTGAATGGTGTGAAGAGGGAGCATGCTGGGTCAGATGTGGATGCTTAACTACCTTGTGGGGTGATGTGTGTACTGCTCTGGGTGGTCAGATGGTTTTCCAGTTCCTCGATCTGCTGGCGGTACTGCTGTAGCTGCACCTCAAACTGTTCCACCAAACCCCGGAAATAACTACAGCAGGAGAAAATGTTTCAGTATGGGTGCACTGGCCTCCTGACATCTGACAAAAATTAAAACTCAAAATCCCTCCCTACTAGTACCTTCAGATATTTATTCCTTCCTCCAAGTGTTTATCACCAAGGAGTACATTTCAAACCAGATATGCTTAATGCCTCAGTCATTTTCTGAGTGTAAACCAACCAAGAATATTAACTTCCAACCATAACTAAGGCGATATAATGTGGGTGTAGTAGAGAGTAATTAGATTAGTTCAGATTCAAGACCACGATCACCGAACCAGACAGATTAGATTTGGATTGAAACTCATGCAGCAAAGCATCCCCATATGGATAAGATCAGTATGCACTAACTCAGATGGTGCAGTATTTTCATGCTGAAGCCCAGGAGGAGTCTTCTGGGTTCTCAGTGCAATGTCTGCGTTCTTCAGCTCCTGAAAAGGCAGAAGAATATATTGCAATCATCCATACTGTGTGACAATTCGGAGTGTTTTTCTAAATATTTTAGCAGTAGTGGAGCGACTGCTGTACCAGAATATAAAATCGTTTAACATCTTCGGTTTTCACAACAAATGGTTCTTGATGCCACCTCTACCAAAATTGCTATTTTTATGATTAACAGTTCCAAAAACATCCTGTAGGATTCTTAAAAAAGTACAAAGAGGAAATGAAACATTTAGGGCCGTGTAAACAAAACATGTCTTTTGAAAGCCAACATCTTTTTCTGCTTCTCAGCAAGCTTTGAGGGTGAGAGTGAAAACAGCCCAATATGCCTTTCACTGGGTACCAGAACACATGCCTTTTTCAGGAAATCTCATTATGGGCAAGTTAAAGAGAACAAAGATGAATTTAAGATCTGGTACACAGAGTCTGTTACGCACCCCCCCTCACCTTAAATCTTGTGAAACATTTTGTTTAGATACCTGGGCAGTCTCCATCTTGAGTTTGTCAATGGACAGGGCATTTCTCTGCAGTCCACTAGCACTGACTGACAGAAGCTGCTTCAGACTCTTAATGTCATCTTGCACTTTAAGCATGGCTTTAGAAGACATCCTACTAATCTCTTCTTGAACTTGCTTCTGCTCCTTTACAAACTTCCTAAACACACAAAGAGGGGTTAAACACTAATTTAACATTGGGGAAAAAAACAAAGCCATCAATCAAAAATAAGCTCTTACTTACTGGAAGTTGTCCACATCTTGACAGATTGGACCAGGAAGGTTTTCATCTTTGAGGGCTTTGCTGTCACTGCAGTAGAAGCAAAAGGATGATAATATTAGAGAGTAAGTCCCAGATATTGTATTATTGTGGCATTAGAGCTTCCCAATATACAACATTAAAGGTCTACCTTAAAATAGGTTATGATCTATTTATAAAGGTATAAGGGCAATAAAGTCACTTAGTGGTTCTCAAACCAGTCCTCAGGGAACCCCAGGTGGTCCATGTTTTTGCTTTAATGAATCTTACGGGGCTTCCTGAGAACCAGTTTTAGAACTGATACCTTAAGTTGCACTGTAGTAATGAAGCAAAATGAAGTTAGAGGCTTATTACATCAATATTATACAAATCAAGACTATCTGATGTTGATAAAGGAAAGTTAGTCTGGTTTATGGGCTCAAAAAAAACTTTTCTGGACAGAGTTGGTGACTTCTAAATTAAATTTACCTAACTACCAACATACAAGTTTATATTACCAAAGAATTACCTCTTTTTTTTGCTCCTAGTTTGTATTTTGATTAAAATTATTTTCCTTTTTGACAAAGTGAGATACTATTGATGTTCCTGAATTTCAGTCAGTGCGAGTAAATGTAAAAAATAATAAATAAAATTCTGTTTTCCCAACTCGTAATCAATGTTTTTACAACTAACAAGTCTTTAGCAAAGTGAATATTTCTCTGGTACTCACTCTGGTCTAGCGCTGGATGATTTATCACTCTTGTTCTCTGAGGAGGTGCTGAAATCCACTCCCCCCAAGCCCACGCTCAGCGCAGGTGCAAGTGGGGCTGTGGATTGTGTGGAAGACGAGAGCAAACTTCCTAAAGTCAAGCCCCCTCCGAGAGTGGACTGTCCTAAGCCTGAAACATGAGGAAAAATATGCATCAAGCATGAATATATGTCACAAAAGACTTGAAGAAACTTCAGAAACTTCAAACTTCCCATCACACTACCTCATTTCCACTACATCACCCACTGGATTAAAGTCAAGAGCCAAAAGGACAGAGGTTTAACCTATATGTATTCTCACCTGCTGAGCTCGAGAAAAGAGATGAACCTAGACTGAGGCCAGTGGCTGGAGCAGAGGAGGTGGCTGCTGTTCCTCCAAGGTTCAGAGAAAAGCCCATGGAGCCAGTCTGAGGGGCTGAGGAGGTGAGGATGGAGCCCAGAGTCAGTCCTGTAGCTGCTGGGGCAGAAGTGGTAGTGGTGAGTGAAAAGGGAGCTGCTGAGGCTGCTGGTTTTCCAAAACCAAAGCTGAACCCTGTTGAAGCAGCAGTGGAAGCAGCGGGAGTTCCTGGAAACAACAAAACAGCATATTCAGAAGGACTGATTTTTCATAGTGTAAACAAGGACTCGCATTTAGATTTAGATAAAGCAGCACAACATTCCACATAAGGCTGTTATTGAGACCAAAGGCAAATTAAATAAGCAAATCACTGTAGGCTTATTCTTAAGACTAAAAATATGTGAACATTTCCCGAGATTAACTTACCTAAAGTAAGGCCAGTAGCTGGAGTTGCAGCTCCTGCAGCAATCAGAAATTACAGAAATAATCTTACAAATAAAGCTAACAAAACATATCTTGTTCTTCATCTTTTACTGTGATTAAAAAAAAAAAAAATAATAATAATAATTATGTAGAAAATGGCTAGCGCTTCATACCTGAGGCAGGTGTGTTGAAGGAGAATCCACTTGTTGGTTTCTGGGCAAATAAGCTTCCTCCCAGGCCCAGAGAGGAGGTTGTAGTGGTAGCGGCTGGAGCAGAGGTCGTACCTCCCAGACTACCAAATGCAAATCCGCCAGTGCTGGCAGCAGGGGCACTATGCAGAGAAAATTACAAACTGCATTAAAGACATTCTTCATACATCAGAGTGAACACTGATCAAGGAGTGATAGTAAAAATTAACCACTTAGTGTTGACGTAATCCCACTAGCTCTCCTCGAGTACAAGCAGTTTGAAGGTAAATTATTCATTCGTGATTAATAAATGATCTATCTTGACTGATCAAAGTAAAAAAAAAGCAAAAAAAAAAAAGCACCGAGATTGTTTTCTGCAGACTTGAAATTTGCAGAAAACGCAAGAATAATTTTAGATAAGAATGAAAAGAATGAATCCAATTCTGTTGCAATCCTATGTGCAACCACGCATACAACATAAAGACTTGTTATTGGCTGGTTTTGAGATGCTGATCTTAAGAAAAAAATATAAACAGATTAAATTAGAAACAGCTCATGCTAAATCCTGACAGCTTTTAAAGGAGAAATATCAGATCCGGGTCAGTAGTAGGCTTAACTCTAGTCTTCAAAACTGGTATCAGAAAAGAATTAAGCCATGCCTAGTTTTCAGTAATGGACGTTTTTGCAACTGTAGAACTACCAACAGTATAAATATGAATGTTTATACTGTTAAAAGTCTCTCAATAAATAAGCTTCAGCCCTGCAGTTTAATTCATCTGCAGGTGGATCCTCGAGCTCGGAGATCAGGATGGGGGTTCAGTGTATAAATATGAACGGGGGGGGTTCAGACATGTTTCTGATATCAACAGTGTGAACTGATGTTTGAGGTCCGCATGCTCCACCTTCAGATGAATTAGCCTCTTAAGCTAACCAAGCTAACTCAGCTAGCCCAGCCTTTCGTACCTGGTGGTCGCTCCAAAAGAAAAGCCCCCGCCGGTGCTGGAGGACCCCAGAGTGCTTGTTCCGAAGTTAAAGCCCGACATTTCTGCTAGTTTACATTAAGAGTCTTCATAAATCACAAACAGGAGCGAGGAGACGAGAAGCTAACTGCTAGCTGCGCGACACTCCGACCTCGTGGAGGGTTAAAAAACTAAAAAAACACATCACCGCCCTATTAAAGATAGCGGCAACAGCTACTAAATTACACCAAGATGGCTATTTAACCCTACAATGGCATAAGTGCGACGCAAAGATTACGAAATTAACCCCGGCTAACGGTTGTTTTAAAAATCAAACTTGTTTCCGCGCTCGACGCGTCTTCTTCCTCCGCGACATCCGATTCAATGATTCATTTCCTTCGAACCGATTCACTGGATCTAAACCCCGATGACGATTTAGAATCGTGAAAATGGCGAATTAAAACACTGTTCTTGATTTCTGTGATGTGAATTGCATAGATAATTTCATATATTTAGCTAATGAGTTGTATATATACTTCGTGTAAAACTTATTTTTTGACGTATTGTGCGCTTCAGATGTCCCGCTGTACTGTGTGGTAAATGAAGGGGTGAGGGTTATATTTGCTCAACCTGGCCCGAATTAATTGGTGTTTGAATCGATCGAAACCGACTGTTCGAACTAATCGGCTCGCTTAAAGGAATCGAATCGTTTAACTGTTTATCAGCCGCCTTTCAAAGCGCCAGCTCGCCCCGTCCGGCCTGGCGACCACGGGAGACTCTTCTCACATATGTAATAGTAAATAATAAAATAACATCAGAGAATAAAAAAAACATTAATATAGAGTTTAACAACATAAGGGCTCAAAACTCGGCTGTTCCGAATGCCAAACTGTTGTCGGCGGTCAGGAACTACATCTCCCGGCATGCCTTGTCGTGTATTTTTGCCGTACGTGGCGGAGACACGCCCCGAGGAGGAAGTTGGTGTTACGGGTCAAAAAGCAGAAACTGCAGGAGGATCAACATTGGAAACAAACAGTGGCGATGACGCGCCGGGTGTAGGAGCTTTTAAACGAGGCGACTTTTCATGGCTCCCTTTTAAACGCATGCCGTTCCTTCTGTTTACAGTCTTTTTCTGCTTTACTGCCCGCTCACTGCAGCAGCGGCCTCATGGAGCACATCCGAACACCAAAGGTAACGGCGAAGGGAATCAACAGCGCAAATACATCACATTCTCATCTCTTGTCACTCAGTTGGTCTTTCTTAGTCCACACTAAACCAGGGCTCCTCTTCGTAACCACTCCGATCGCCCAGTGTCAGTGGTTTGATTAACATCTGGGATTGATGTGGGCATTTGCAGCTCTACACTGACATTAAATCGGAGATGTTTAAAGCCCACAGTCCAGTATAAATACCATAAGATTCATGTGCAGGGCATTTAACCAGCTGTTAGCCGTAGCTGGTCCAGGTGATGGAAAATATCTGCTGAAATGAGAGGCTGGAGCTTATCATTCCGGTGTTACAGCTTCAGCACTGAAGGTGGAACAGAAAAGATCATTTGTACAGAATAAAGACGATCTCGACCTTAAGATGTAGATTTATTCCCAGCTGTGATCGTGCAGCTTGCACCAGCCACCCAAAGGCCGTTCTTGAATAGAATTAATTAGTGGTGGACAGTTCCGGTCCAGAAAGATTAAATCCGCTCCAGGATTTTGGTCCAACCGCTTAGACTGACTAACTGGTGGCTTTAGAGCCTCTGAGAAATCAGGACGTTGGAGCAAAAACCTGGAGTGGATTTGAACTTTCTGGACCTGTACTTTCCAACCCTGTACTTCTTTTCAACGCCATCAACCACCTGATGCTGGTCTGAGTGGGTCATGGATGGGCCAGCTCCAGTAGATATGAAAGGAGGTTTCTGCTATTTTGCTGAGATCTGCAGTTTTCCAATTAACTTCACAGCATTTTAAAAAATTAATATATTATCCTGGGCTTGTATTTTGCCCCTCCACCTTTATTTTTATTTTTAATCGATTGAAAAGTGAAAGAAAGTGAAAACCCTTGTCATTGTGAGGTCACAGCACAGCACACAGTGAACCACAGCGAAATTGGACCTCTGCTTTTAACCCATGCAAAGACCGTGCAGCAGTGGGCAGCTATTGAAAGCACTCGGGGAGCAGTGATGGGGACGGTACCTTGCTCAAGGGTACCTCAGGGCAACCTACTGATGGGGTATCGAACCCACAATCTTGCGATGCAGGGCCAACTCCCTAACCACTAGGCCACCGCTGCCCCTTAAACAATATAGCATTCTTTATTCCTGGGGTCCACTGAATGTCCAGGAGTCTGCAGACACTCCTGGCTATTCTAGTAGAATGGCAATTTTCTGGAGAAGTCACTATCGTCAGTATCGTCAGTGGGCCATAAAGCTTCCTTGGCTGTGGAGCAGTAAAACTGGAGAATGAAGCACCATCCAGTATCTGAAGGATGAGCGAAGGATGCTGGATGAGCTTTGACAACATTAGATGAGGATTTGTCTGAGCTTCTGGGCATGTAGTGCTTTTACCCTCTGTCAGTGTCTGGTCCCCTCTGTCTTGCATAGAAAATATCCCGTGGCAATGTTGTAGATGTTTTTTTGCAAAATTCTGCATAAAGATCTAGACCTTTACATTCTCTCATGATTGTTAGTACCTATAAAGTTTGGGCACCACTGGTTGATCTTAGTCCTGCTACAGTGTGTTCTGCTGCCCTAGTTTTCAGGAGTTTTCACTACCATTATAGACCGGTTCGTCAAGCCCAACCTCATAGCTGTTTTAGTGTTCTTCTGTCTAGAGACGTGTGCTTTCATGCTTCAAGAGAATCATCACCAGTGAATAGCATGTGACTTCACGCACCTCGGCCAAGCTGAAAAATGTGCTAACAGCACGTACACTAGAAGATACACCTAACAGCCTTAACATTAACTCCAAATTGCTCTTTAATCCAAGAACTCTCTTGTGGGGCCAAAACAGCTTTGACCTGTCAAGGCATGGACGCCTCTGAAGGTTCACTATGGTAACTGGCACCAAGATCTTAACAGCAGATCCTTTAAGTCCTATAATTTGTGAGGTGGGGCCTCCATGGGTCAGATTACTTTGCCCAGCAAATCATACGGATGCTCGAGCAGAGTGAGATCTGGGGAATTTGGGGGCAACTCCTTGAACTCTACATCATATTTTTGTAGTGATGACAGGCACGTTATTCTCCTGAAAGAGGCCACAACCATTAGGAGGATATTGCTTTCAATTCTGCATTAATGTTTAGGTGGCACATGGCAATAGGATCTCCATATGCCAGGACGCGCATTTTCCCAGCAGTAGATTGCCCGGGGCATAAGTTTTTGCTACAGTAGCTCTTCTGTCGGATTGGACGAGGAGGGCTAGCTTCTGCTGCTCTACAGCAGTGACAGCAGGGGGTTTATAGCTTACAGTGACTCACAGGTGTTACTTTTTTCACTGAGATAGATTGATGTGTGGTGCTTCTGTCCACAGGTAGAGCAAGTGAAGCTGCTGGATCGCTTCAGTAACAAGTGCACTACAGGAACCCTTCACCTGACGGCCACACACCTGATCTTTGTGGAGAGCAATGCAGCTGGTGCTCAGGAGATGTGGGTAAGGAAACAAATCTGAATGCACACAAAACCTCGAGTGCAGTAATGTTTTAATACATGCCTTCACTTGCTTTGCCTCAGTGTGTGTAGCTACATTATACAAGAGTACAAGTAATTTTTTTTTTTTTTTTTTTTTGTTGGAGTGCACTTCCTTTAGGGTAGGTAAAGCTGAGCTTTTAGGAATTTAGCTAATCAAGGAGTCAGAGTACAGCAAACTTACAATTTGTGAATCTTTTTTTTGACTAAACCGTTACATTATGAGTTTTATGGTCGGTATGGCCATGATTTCTGTGTTTCTCTGTGCTAGATCATCGCACTCTGCAGATTCTGGGACACATGGGCCCAGAGTGGGAATTATCACCATCAGATTTGTATTTTATGGACTATATTCTACATATGCATTGGGTCCTTGGAAAACCTAACGAAAAATAGTCCTATCATATGTTTTTCTCTTTCGCTAAGCAAGCTTTCACATTGCTTAGGCCTTCAGATACTGGATTCAAGTTCTGCCATTCCAGATTATCCACTGATATCTTTAGGAAGTAACAGGAATCCACCATATATTTTTCATGTACGATTCGTGAAAGCGAGAGAGTTTTTTTCATGGGGGTAATTGACACAGTAAGTCTTTTGGAAGTCCAAGACCCACTGGACTGGACTGGACTGGACATATTCACTGACTGTGAATATGAGCAGCGTAACCAATGGATTTCTGCCAGATGCTAAAGTGCATCAGGCCTCTTATTTCTGAAAGATTTACACAAGATGTTTCTTCTTTATTTCAATATTTCTAGTCCAAACTGAAGACCTAGCTGTAATAGTCATGGTTTTGGAGCGGCCATGTTTCTTTTATTATGACAAATCTTCTACCTACAGATCGGGATCTTTGCATGTGAGTTAGAGGCTTATTGATCAGTGGTTTAAATGAAACATCAGGCACAGTTATAAGGGGTGTTTTCGCTTTAAAGTGCCAACACTTGTGCCACCGCTTTAACATGTGATAAACAACACAGGATTAAAATCAGCCCAGAGCTTTGAGACGGGCAGTAATAAATTAGCAGTAATTTGTTGTAGATGCCCTTGTCGTTACAATGTTGTAATCACGAATTAAGAATAAGAATTCCTAGAAATGATTTACAGAAATGAAATGACGTGACTATTACAACTAAATATGCTCTCCTAGCAATAAAAACGAAAGCGTGGTCGACTGAAAGGGAATCACTATGCGTGTGCAAGTCAAAAGTGACTTGACTGCTCGTCCTGGTGGAGAAAGTTTAGACTGTGGAGCACAGCTTTAGAAGAATTGTGGATATCATGGCTAGCTATCATATAGGGCAATTCATTAAGAACATAAACTTTAATAGACTAATAAGAGTATTTAACTAAAACCTTGCCATGGCGATAGCATTCAAGCAGAATCTTAAGTGAAACTTAGTACTGTACAGTACATACTGACCTGAAAGAAGAGTCAGTATGTGTGAGTATGAAGCCAACAATATCCTTGAGTCAAAATCTAAAGTACAAAAGAGGAACTCTCACAAAAAACAATGGCATGCAGAAGGCTGATGCAATAGGAGTGCACATCCATATGCAAACAAAAAGGTTTTATGACCATGAAACCGACCTCCAAACAGTGAGATAAAGCTAACTCTCTAGGCTCTGATAAGACAAGACGTCATATCAGGTCAGTGGGCCAGTGGCTGAAGAGAGTGTCTGACCATGACCTGTGCCGTGCTCTCCATTGGTATTCCTGTCTTCTTCTGGCCTTCTGCGTTTCAACATGCCTCAGGTTCCCTTGGTAACACTGTCACTGCAGTGGCAAAGCTCTGCTAACCTTATTCACAGCCTAATCCACTCCCATGCTGAAATCAATGAGAGTGACGAAGAGATGGCTCTCTTTGGTTTAAACGCATGCTGTGGTCAAATAAAGCTCTGCACTGTGCAGATTTTTGAAAATCTTAGCATCATGTTAAGCGTCTCACTTTGAACTTCATATATTAAACTAAAATATTTCAATGAAACCACTGATCAGTAACTCTAACAGGTGAAAGAAATGCCCAAAGGAATATCCCAAAAACAATTCATTAGCAGTGACCGCCCTAACAGTTTCTCTATTTCCAACCATTAGCTGGGACCATCTATTACAGTGGGAATTACTGTTGTAATAAATTGAAGATATCATGGCAACTGACAAATAAAACTAAAAAGCACAGAGTGTGGGGACCGAAATGTGCAGATGCTCAAACTTTACATTAACTGAACTTAACAATGTAAAAGTTTGTGTGTTTGTGTTGGAGAGAGTCTGCAGGCTGTTATTTATTTTTTTATTTATTTATTTTTTTACTCCAGATTCCTCATCCTTACCCGTGTGATCCCAAATGAGGTTTAGTGTGAAGCTGATTTATTTGTGCACCTTTGGAGAACATGGAGGACTACTCAAAGCTCAAAGCTTTCCACTTTCCACATGATTATTTTACAATGAAGGGCAAAAAGGTTCCTGAAGTTCCTTTGTACAAAAATGCAGATAAATGTGCATTTTAATGACTCTCCAGGGCGCAACTTTCCAAACAGCTATGCAGCTAATTGAATGAATATGGTAATGCTGCGTCCTTGGAAGGCCCATGCTAATGCCTCTTTTGACCCCATTGATATGCACATTCTGAAGGGGCACTGGTGACTTTCAGTACCCCAGAACTTTGTCGAAAGGAGCTCAGAATGGTTCTGCAGATTGCTGAAATAATGCAGTGCACGTTACAGTGATGATGCATGTTTTTTTGTTTTTTTTCTTGCAGATACTCCATCACCACATAGCATCTGTGGAGAAGCTCTCTCTGACCGCCAGCGGGTGCCCACTGCTCATCCAGTGCCGGAATTTCAGGGTGGTTCACTTTTTGGTTCCACGTGAGAGAGATTGTCACGATGTCTACAGCTCTCTGCTCCGGCTACTGCGGCCAGGTGGGCACATGCCAAGCTTGCGCTCTTTAACTGTACGGAAAGCTTATCGCAAAAGCTCAACCTCATGCATCATTTATACCCTGGGCTGATGTTGCTGCATCATATAATTACACCCAGTGGCCCTTGGCGTAAAATGACATCCGTATTGTAAAATCATAATGTTTGTTCTAATGTTTGCTCATGAACACGGGCTTACTGGCATAAACATGAGTGTGATAACACTTAATGCAATAAAATCTTCCTTGGGAACTGTTGTAATGTGCTAGAGGACACAAATATATTGACTCAGGACCCGTCATATGAGATCATCTTATGATTAAAGGAGAAGTAGCTTTCCCTGTCCTCTAATCAGGGAGAATTGTAACTTCAAGTTTATAATTTTCTTATTGACAGTTTTGTTAGTCAGGGTAGAAAAACAACCTGCAACACTTTTAATTAGAGGGCTGCCATGTGACAAAAATGATCAAAACATTTTGAGAATGTTTCACAATAGATAGTATATCTCTCTCCTGAGATGTGAAAAGGGAAGTGGTACCCACAGTTACATAACGTTTGTGGCAAAAGATATGAAAATGACTTATTCAGCATTTCACATACTCTGCTGCATTGATTAACTAATTGTGATTTTTCTATTGAAGCATAAAACTGATCAATATTGTTCAAATACTTATGTTTGCCACGAACAAACAAAAAACTGAAAACATCCTGATATGTAGTGATTACAATGGGAAAGTTGTCCTTGCATGAGAAGCTCTGCAGAGTTTTAGGAAGGTCAGATGAATTCATGAGTATGCATTAGGCTGCAGGTGCAAGATTCATGCTTTACAGGATCAAGAACTTGGAAGTGTGTGTGTGTGTGTGTGTGTGTGTGTGTGTGTGTGTGTGTGTGTGTGTGTCTGTGTGAGAGAGATTAATCTGCACCACTTAAGCGTCCAGATGGTCATCAGGATGTAAGTGTTGGCTCTGACTTTGTAACTTTGTCTCTGTTTTTTGTGTAATGCGTGTGCTTGCACAGTGTCCTACGAGGAGCTGTATGCTTTCTCCTACAATCCAAAACAGAACGACCAGCAGAGAGAGGAGGGCTGGCAGCTCATTGACCTCGGGGCTGAGTTTGAACGTATGGGTGTGCCATGTGACCAATGGCAGCTGACCGATGTCAACAGAGACTATAAGGTACCTGGTAAAGTTTGGTCAGTGGGAGAAAGACGTAAAGTCCTTTAGAGAGGCTTCTATTACAGCGTGCATTATATAATAGTTTCCTAGTTCCGGTCTGTGCGATACTGTTGAACATGAAGGAAGTCTAATTAAACCAAGAATTTAAATGACCAAAATCTCTCATGTTAAATTTAGCAGTTGTGCTCGCCCATGCCTGTGCTCTGAACTTTGCGTGTCAGCTGCTTTATGTCAATTTGTTTGAACGGAATAATGTGGCAACATGTCAAAAAAAAGGAGTGAAATGGATTTTTTAAAAAAGGATTTGAAAGCCACTCTTTAGTGTTCCAAAGCAACTGTAGAGGTGCACACATAATTTATTCAGTCAGAAATGATTAAAGTGAGAGGTGAAAGTAACTGTCGTGAGCTCTCCACACCACACCGTGAACCACAATGAAATACATTTCTGCGTTTAACCCTTCACACTCAGTGGAAGAGTGGGCATCCAACACCAGCAGAGCAGTGATGGAGATGGTCCCTTATTCAAGGGTAACTTAGGGTAACCTTGCGGGGACTTGAACCCACGAACTTCCAATTATGGGGTCAGTTGCCTAATCGCCAGCCCACTTCCACTAGTTTTCTGTGACAATTATTTTTCTGCTAAAGCAGCAGAAGCAGCCAATAATTGCTTCTGAGTGTCTCACCATCTACAGTGGTCTACATGCGGATTGTTGGTTCAAACCCCTTACCAGCAGATTGCCCTGAGGTACCCTTGAGGAAGGTACCATCCACGTCACTGCTAAGATCAAAATAAGGAGGGAGCTCATCATTTTTACACTTTCCTTCACCTGCTTAAGGATGATGTGCAAAGAAGGTATTGGCTGAAAAAATTGGAAACTGATGTTTTACCTGTTTTTCTGCTCTACGTCCGACCTGAGCATTAAAGCACGAAGCAAGTCTTACCCTGTCTGACCGCATTCTCACCTAAATGAAACGTCTGTCATAAACGACACTCAGCAGCTTCACCTGTAATCATAAAGAGAACTGACAAACATTAACAGTGTTAAATGAACCATGTTCTAGGTACGCACTATCCATGATACTGCAGCTGCGTGGCAGCAAGTCCGTCTTGGTCCCGCAGCACAGGAGAACCTGGACGTTTGTATTTTTCATGTTGCAGAAACTAAACCAGGCCCATTGATGTGGGATGTTATGACTTAAACGAGGTCATTTCCCGTCTCTTAACAAACTGCATCCAGTCTTGTTGCCATGGAGACACTGATACCGCTTGGAGCTTTTAATGTTTCATCTCCTCTAAATGCGTTACTGCATGAGTCACTTGTTGATGATCTCCCCCTTGGTTGGTTCTTGCTCTTCTCAGGGTGAAGCCAAAGAGTTTCAACATGACTTGCAGCTTAGTTACAGTGAATGATGACAGATGTAAACAGACCGAAACAGTCTGACCAGATGCTTAGCAAACCAAAATCTAAGCAAAGTTGTCCCAATAATTTTGGCAAACGTGTTTTTGAGAATCAAACACTGCTTAATATGAATGAAATTGTATTTTTTTTTAAAATAATCTCCGTTCTCTGTCCATTATTAGCTACAAAAGTGTCTTACAATGTAAATAATAACAACAATAATAATAATATATAGATGCTTTTATTGTTTATTTTTCATTTCAATTTAAATTTGAGAATAAACGTAAGTTATGTAACTTAATCTTGTCAGTTGTTTTTTTTTTCTTTTTTCTTTTCATATTTTAAGGAAATATAATGCTGCATCCAAAACCTTTTGTTTTGTAGTATATAACTAAAAATTCTATATATAATTATAATGTGTTTTCTCTGTTGTGTTAATCCATGCACGATGTCATCAGACATCACCAACTGTGTCTCATCCTGTGTGCCAGGTGTGTGAGACATATCCCAGAGACCTGTACGTACCCATTACAGCAAGTAAGCCCATCATCGTTGGAAGTTCCAAGTTCAGGAGCAAAGGCCGCTTCCCTGTGCTGACCTATTTCTACCAGGAGAAGAAGGTATGTGGAGAGTTATTCTCAGAGACAGACAAGCTAAGATCCACGTTCTAGTCACAACTAGTCTTCACAAAATGTTGAGAAAAAACTTGTAGCTACTGAAAAGGCTGATTGAGGACTAACAACATAATCTATAGTGCAGCAAAACAGGAAAATCAACGCTTTCTTATCGCAAACCTTCACTTCAGCCTCAATTTATGAAAAGAGCTTGTTATGAAAAGAGTGTGGGTAAAATGGGTTTGTGTTTCCCTGCTGACTGACTGGCTTGCTTTGAACTTGTCGGAATCAATTAGGCCACGGCTCAAAGGCAACTTGTTGATGTCTTTGTTGGGAGTGGATGATGTTTGCCTGGGTATGGTGAATGAGATAAGAGCTGTTTGCACAGATACATTAAACACAAAACAACTTTCCAATAAAGTCTGCTTGATATCTGCCTCCATCTCATGCACATAGGCACACACACACACATGTTAACTGGCAGGAGGTCAGAGGTTAAATATTGACAGATTAGACATTTAATATCATTAACATTCTGAGAGCAGAGAGCTTGCACATAATTTTCTCTAAAAAAGATAGAGAAAACAAATCCCGTGTGTGTGTGTGTGTGTGTGTGTGTGTGTGTGTGTGTGCCCTGTAGGCCGCAGTATGTCGGTGCAGCCAGCCTCTCTCAGGCTTCAGTGCTCGCTGTCTGGAGGATGAGCACATGCTACAAGCCATCAGCAAAGCCAACCATAACAACCGCTTCGTTTATGTCATGGACACAAGACCTAAGGTACACAAGCACTGGAATAACTTGATACGATAAATATTTCAAAAATAAAGCATTTGTAACTGATTCATCATTTTCATCAACTTTGTTTAGTTCACAAAATACTTGAAACATTATGAATCAACATAGTGGTTACTTTAAAATTGGACTGATAAACCATGTCCGTTACAAAGCCGTGTTTAATAGTGAGAGAGTTCTCCACAATGCGGGAGCTGGAGTGGTGACTGAAACATTCAAAATATCTGCTTTTCTTACTTGTCATAAAGTAGGCAGTGTGAACTCAATAAAACATTTGAGTGAAAATATTTAAGTTTTTCATTTATTTGTTGAGGAAAATGATCCAATATTATTTATCTGGGCAAAAAAGAAAAAAATGTGGACCTCCTAGAATTTTCAGCTAGTAAGGGCTTTTATCAGCGGGTTGACGGTCAGGTTTGACAGAGTTCTGAATGTTTTCCAGTTGAATGCCCTGGCAAATCGGGCGGCTGGGAAGGGCTACGAGAACGAGGACAACTACTCCAACATCCGTTTCCAGTTTGTGGGCATCGAGAACATCCACGTCATGAGAGCCAGTTTACAAAAGCTTCAGGAAGGTGTGAGAAGGAAAAGGATTTGGAAGAAATATGACCCCATTTCTTATTTTCTCAGATTGGTTGAAAAGCTTTAGGAACATAGGGTTAAATATCTGACCTCAGAATGAATTGATTAGAAAATGATTGAATGCAGTATGAAATCTCAGCTTTTGACAAAGACTATTTAGGTTATTGTTGATTATTTTGTTGTAATGGGTAAATTGTAAGCCAGGGGTCAAAGAGAGCTCAGATCTGGGTGGGTAGGATGACCGATTAACTGTGTAGCTAGTGTAGTTAGCGTTTTCCTTCAAGCAGAATAAAGCGTCCAAAGACTTTGTATTAACTACACTTTGGAAAAAAATATGGACGTGAAGGAAGGCGAGCCTTTGCCTTCCCACATGTTAGGAGTCTTAGATATGGGACACTTAAAATATTAGAACTGCCAAACATGCGCTCCAGACGTGGGTTTTGGGATGCATTTATATTACATTTACATTTATGGCATTTAGCAGGCGCTCTTATCCAGAGCGACTTACACGTCCTAATTACAGGGACAGTCACCCTGGAGCAACTCCGGGTTAAGGGTCTTGCTCAGGGACCCAGTGATGGTAGTGCCAGAGGTGGGATTCGAACCTGGGACCTCTTGAGCCATTGGTCCAGAGGCAAGCATCCTACCACTAGACTACCAACACCCAAGGATTATATAATCCTTTTAATCACTTTCTATTCTCTTTTTCTTCCGGTCCATCTCAGTGGTGGGCACCCGCTCTCTATCTGTGACAGATTACCTGGTAGGACTTGAAAATAGTGGCTGGTTGCGTCACATCAAGGCCATTGTTGATGCTGCCATTTTCCTTTCAAAGGTTTGCCTCACCTTCTTATATGGCACACTTCATATAAATGAGTTCTCCTTTACCTTGGGGTGTCCAGTTTGAAATGTGTAGATCACTCTTCAGCACATGCTCTCTTGCTGCAGGCGGTGACGGTGGAAGGAGCCAGTGTGTTGGTCCATTGCTCAGATGGCTGGGACCGTACGGCACAGGTCTGCTCACTGGGAGCCCTGCTCATGGATCCCTATTACCGCACCATCAAAGGCTTCATGGTAAGTTTCTCCACCGTGGACTCCTGTGTAGGTTTCCAGTTAAGTCCTCAGGGAATCCCTGCAGTTGTACATTAGCGTTCTGTTCAAGCTCCAAATACATCTCAGGTACTGTTAGCAGATCCTCAACGGCCAGTTCAGGTGTATTTGCTGTTGGAGTGGAGTGATGTGTGGAACTGTTAGCATATAATCAGTGCTTTTTGCAAATCTCTGCCTCAGAAAGCTTGCTGTCTGTGGCTGTGTTTGGTCATATTTCTCCTTTTTCATGCTCTGTAAGGTACTTATTGAGAAAGACTGGATCTCCTTTGGGCACAAGTTTGCAGACAGGTGTGTATGAGCACATGGGTGAAATGTACACTGCTTTTCAGAAGTTTAAAGTCACTTTTCATTGCACTCCTTCATATTTCATATACAGTCAACCGGTTAACATTGATTTATTGCCCGCTTATCTACTGAATATTCTTTTTCATCATAACCTTTTTCTTTTATTTCGCCAGGTGTGACCAGTTAGATGGGGATTCAAAGGAGGTGTCTCCAATTTTCACGCAGTTTCTTGAGTGTGTATGGCAGCTAACAGAGCAGTTCCCGCAGGCGTTCCAGTTCAGTGAGTGGTTCCTAATACAGATCCATGAGCATGTCCACTCCTGCCAGTTTGGCAACTTCCTGGGGAACAGCCAAAGGCAGAGGGAGGACCTTCAGTGAGTGCATCATGTTATATGCAAACACAAGAAAATTCATCTTTTTCCCCTTTAGCAGACAATGTGTGATCTGTGACTGTGTGTAATAACAGGTTGAAGGAGCGGACATACTCGCTGTGGGCTCACCTGTTAAGTGAGCAGCAGAATTATCTGAATCCCCTGTACAGCCGTGATTTTGCAGAGGCACATCCTGTTTTGGAGCCCTCCACACAGCCCTGCCACTTCAAGTATGTCTGCCACACCTCAACTCTAAATACTGCTTGAGAAACAAGGATGGTGCTTTTTTAAATTTATTTTTTAAATCCACACCTTACTTTCTTTATATTAACTTTTTATCGTTGATGTTGTCACTTCTGTAAAATGTAGATTTTACAGTTGTGACGACATCAGCATCTCTCAAAATCTTTTGTGAATTTTTTTGGGAATTAACCCCCTTTGCTTTGATCCAGATTTCCACACTTTCTTTTAAGCAACTTAATAAAGAGCGTTTAGGGACACAGGCTGAGCTTCTACTGGTGCTAAGCATTGCTAGTTGGGAGGCATTTAAATACATATACAAAATGGTTTTTGATTTGAGTATATCTTTAGTCTCAGAAATAGATGAATACTTCATGTTGAAACATTTTCTCTTGTGTTTCCACACAAATCTTTGGATCAGAAGGTCTCTAAGCTTCTGAACCATTGAATGGTGGTTTATGTTTTTATTTTCCAAGTGCTGTTGAACGCAATGCTTTAAGACATTATCACAACACATAAGAAATACTCTGATGATGTTTCATATTTCTGAAGTTATATATATTCAAAAGCAATTTACAAAAGAAATATTCCTTATAACTTTATGGTAGATTGCTGGAGCGACACTTTTCCAGGCTCAGCAGCCTTGTTTGATATTAAAAAGTGTTAGTTTCTTTTCTTTTTTTATACTGCCACACTGCCTACTACTAATAACACTTTAAATAACACTTAGAAATATGAATCCAAGGGTTTTCTGTGTTGCATTAATATGGAGTCACTTTGACTGGAACTGCTGTTAGTGGGTGTCATTTAGTTTGAAGTGATCAGACATCACAGATTGTGTTTACAACAAATGGCTGCACCTTCTCAGATTAAACTAATCCGGCCCCAACAGGGCTTTGGATACATCTAGCAGTGGGATGATTTCTGTACATTTTGTGTCCCAGGTTTTGGAGGAACATGTACCATCAGTTTGACCGCTCCATGCATCCACGCCAGTCCATCCTCAAACACGCTCTCGTGCTGAAAGAGAGCAACAGGGAGCTGGAGAACACAGTGAGAGCGCTCCAGGCCGTGAGTTTTACGTCCTTCTTTAGGCCTCCTGTGGCATTCTTCCCTTCTGTGATCAGTCAGTAAGCTTCCTTCTCACCTTCTTCCCATTTTCTCTCTTTTAAACCCCCCCCCGTCTTCCCCTTTTTCCGTACTGGTGCTTTCATACTTGGTCTTTTTATATACAGATCCGAATTTTTAAATCACTGATTCGTGTAACACTAAACCCTAACCCCTTTTCTAGGGTAAAAAGTATGGGATGATGTTCAAAAATGTGAAATGTCGTGAAGAACAGATCTGAAGGTTGTTCCATTACATTTATAGAAAGCTAGTGCTAGTGTTTACGGGGGGGGGGGGAGTGTTTTCAGTCTAGCACAAAGTCTTTCAATGTTACTTTTCTCAGTGTTATTCAATGTTTTTAGGTTTAGTTTACTATTTACAATTTACTATTACTATTGTGGTATAATTAACTAGAGGGTTTTTGTGCTTAAAAATCTTTAAAAATATGTTTACCTACAGTTTGTACAGTCTGGAATGGATTAATCGTGTTTAAATTACAATCTTATGGGGAAATTACGTTCCGGTCACGTCCAGAGTTTTGGAACCAATTATGGTCATCACCAGAGGTTCCACTGTAACATCAAACTCCAGAATGCATCACAAGTGGTAATAGTAAAACAAATGACCACAAATAGATATTTTAATAGAAACAGAAATTTTAATCATTGAGTAAAACCTCCAAAACTACTCTTTGATTACCAGTTAATACCAGTCTCAGGATGTAAGCTATTTTTGAACAAAATTATTTTAAATGTAACAAGTGATTCCCAACCTTTTTTCTACACTCCTCCTGTTCACCTTGGGAGCCTCCTATGAGCTCTTTGCTCCTTTAGTTCCTCTAATCTGACACATGCCTCCCAAACTTACCATGGCCCTCTCGTGTCTCCCTGCAGAAACTGCAGAAGTATGGCGTGTGCACCTCTCCATTGGAGCTCCACAGTCAGCCGCAGGAGCGAAGCCTTCCTCCACGCCCCCAGTCCCTCATCCTGGGAGCCCCACTCAGGCGCAAGGAGGTGCATGAGGAGGAGGAGGAGGTGTTGGGTGAAGAGGCACGGGAGGACGGTCCAGCCAGCAGCGAAGGGGAGAGGACAGTAGAGGGCAGCAGTGCCACAGAGAATGGGTATGGAGAGATCCAGAGCACGTTCAGCTCGAAAAGTGAGCCAGCCATCGTCAGTCTGGAGTTCGGAGTGGCACGAATGACCTGCTGAGGATTTGGAGAATACTGGAGAAATCTAGACGGACTGGAAAAATAAAGAGATTTGCATATTCTTCAAGTTTGGATGTGAGAGAATGATGAAGGGTTTGTGTGTGGGCGTGTGTACGTGCCTTCACCGAAGGCCTTTTTGATGAGGTGGATGGAGGAGCGAATGGAAAGGATGCGTTCTGTAATGTAAATCCACTATAGATCAGATGAATATATCTGTTATTGTCCTGAATGAGAAGCTTTTTTTAAAAAAAAGAATGTTAATAGCACTAAAAAAAATTAAATGGTTCAATGAAGGACATAATCTCTCTAATGATAACTTGTTGTTTGTTCTTTCACGTTGAGCTTTCCTGTGGTACTAAGCATGTGAAAGGATGTTAGACTTTCAAAAGATTGATGCATATAAAATGCAAAGATGCCTTTGGTAGAATGACTGAAATCTGCCCATTGAAGCGTGACCCATGAGTCAGGGAACACTGGCGTATTTAGTCACCCTTCAAAAGGTCACTGTTCAGGGGTCATAAAGCGATTCAAGGGGTCACGTGCATTTATTAGTGATCATCTGCGACTGCTTTAATTTACGAGTCTGTCACTATCTGCTACAGACCAGTGGTTCATCCATCACCGCTCTAAAGGGACCGACGGTCCCGGAGGAGCAAAACTAGATTCATCCTGTGAGATTTTTCCTTCCTGTTCTCTCTGGTTTACTTGTAAAGTGGGTCCCGAGAGTGATTATTGGACCTGAACCCTAGAGACCTGTGTCTTCGGCTGGAATAGGATTATAGAGAGGAACAGGATTTTCCACTGATCCTTAGCAATATGAGGCTGGGAGACAGCCAGTTCCACTGAGACCTACATACACAAGCCCTGTGGCAGGGTGGAGGGTGTGGATGGAGGAGAGGCTGTTTCTTTGTTTAATGCTCCTTGCTGAGACAAAAGTCTTGCTAGCACGTGAGTAACAGTAGCCACAGATGACATCAGAGAGGCCACTGAGAATGAGCTAATGTTGCAGGTTTGCAGGTCAGCACGATTTATGCCTAAATAATAGCTCGGTGAGGTGTACATGTCTCACTGTGGATTAGTTAGGCTGAGCTGGCTCCCATCCCAGTAGCGAAATGGGCTAATAATTTGTGGCTCCAGCTTATCTATGGTGGTAATCGATGCTACACAAGTCTTTGTAAGAAGTTAAACCTCTCAGTCGGGAGGTGTTGTGCAGCAGACCAATGTTGAGTATGTTGTGGAACATCCACCAATACTAATATCACTGAACGCTGCATTATGCAGATGAGTCAGATTTGACTGGGTTTTAAACAGCCTGACCTTTCAATTTATGCTGGAAATTGTCAGAAATAATGCAGTATGTTTTTAATTTCCTACATCAAGAATCCATCAATGTTCAGCAAGGCACATTGCAAGCACAATATTTTAGTTTTCCCATATTATCCAGGCCTGTAGTGCATTTTTAAAAATTTCAATAAAAAGTCTGCATAATCAAATCCACGAGATGTATAAACCAAGCCATTCGGACTGATTTGATGTGAACTGTTCTAGAGAAACTTGTTCACGTGGTGGTTTTAGGAGCCAGATCTCTGAAGCATTTAATACCTTTAAAACACATAAATCAGGCTCTTTTTGTCTGTTTTGGTCACAGAACTGCAGTTTTCAGCGTTCTGCCTCATTAAATGCATCCAATGCGACTCATCAGTTAATTAGTGAGCCTTTCCTGAATTGAATTTGGAGCATGAAATAAGAGGAAAGCACTAATCTCCGCAGAACCGTGGCCCAGAATGAACCCAGTCTTACGTGCCAGCTCTAAAATCTTACCTTACAAAATGATAATGGCCTCTCTGATGCGGGAGATTAGATATTTAGAAAAGAAGCCTTTAAAGAAGGTTTTTTACCTTAAAAAATTTCATAAGCCCCCATAAATCCAAATCACTGCCTTCATATTATTAACACTTCCATGCAATAAAATAGATGGTAGATGTTTCTGTCGTAGACATTGCAATCTTTGGTTTTTGTCACTGCCTTTGAGCCAGAAAATTTCTCCACAGTACACTCTGTCATATCAAAAGAGGAAAAGTCATTAGAATTACCTTCCTTCTTTTAAATACGGCTTTTTTCTCTTTTTCCCCATTGCATGATGCAGCAGAGAAAGTGCTGAGCTGTGGAGGGTAACATCTCGAGGTGATTTTCACATCACCGATGTGTCTCAGCAGGTACAGGCTAATATGGCTGAGGTGTCTCTCTCTTCTGCTTTATTTGATCTCCCCTATGTCCTTACTAACCCATCAAACATTCATGCCGCTTCTGCACAACATCTGTGCACACATAACTGCATTTCAGTGGGTAGAAGAGTTGAGCAGTGTTTCTTCTGACCCAAAAACTTACTTTTGGAAAGAGCAATGTTCACATTGCTTCCCCTTTGAGTAGTGTTTGGCTCTGACTGGAAACCTCAAGCTTTGAACTTCTAATTCTCCTAGCAGCCCACTATGGAATCCATTAAAAAGATGAATTTGGAACAAATGCCCATGTTCGCTTGTCTAACGTGCAGCCAGACACGTGACTTCTAAAATGTGCCCTGCCTGTGTGGTTAATGTAAGGTGTGGCGGCTGTGAAACCGGTTTAATGTAAGGAACAATAGGGCATCAGTAAGACTGTTAATAAGCCATAAAGCCGCACAGGCGTGTTGGTCAGTAAGCTATAGGCACCCTGCTACCCAGCCGGTGCTGGATTAGATTAATCTAAAAGGAGGACCCCCCCCAACCTACTAACGTAGTGGGACAGAAGTTAACGAAGTGGCCACTTGGGTTTTCCCACTACTGCACTGAGGAGGATGTGTACTTGAACACATACCCTCTGCAGCAGATCACTAATGGGATTTATGTTATTGATTTGTTTATTGATTGATTTATTGCTGGTGCAGAATATAACAGTAGGTCTAGGTACTGAATGAAGTGTAGGATTTAGTGTTTCATGTGTCATTCTGTGCAAAGAGCGTTAAAGGAGCAGCAGTGTTGAGTTACACACCAATGCATACAAACAGTACCTCCTTCTCTATTGTCCTATTGTTCAGGCTGTATTCGGGGGTTTGCTCTTGGCAGTAGCAGTGATATTCATCTTCACAGAGTAAGCAAGAGTGCTGATCCAGAGAGGCAAAGTTACTGATTTAGAAAAATGACAGGGCCTAAAAGTGAAAGTGCAAACCTGTTTGGAAAACTTGCCTTTTTTATACTTTGATCTCTTAAGTGTGATTTCAGATTCCATTTCCCAGTAGTAGAGATTTAACCACACAGATCGCACACAAATAGGTAGAACAATCTCCATCCCTGTCCTATCAAAATCAAAGGTAGAGATTAGAATTTTTAAGAACAAGGTCAAGTTCCCCTCACAGACATGCATTTGCAAGCTGTGTGAGCAGATAGGCCACTGGTTTCAATTTGAAAATGTATTCAGGAAAGCATGACTTGGCCTGAATGATCGGGCCCTAATGCACCCAGGCACAAAGAAGGAGTCCCAGGACGAGGCAAGCCATGACGACTGAGAGTCAGGACAGCAAATGGGGAGGTGTCCAGGGGAAGCCCCCTGCCTGGTGTCTGAATGTGGGCATTGTTTCACATCACTGACGTGGAAGAGGGGGTCTGTGTCCAGGGCTTGGAGGGGGTGGAAGGGAGGGTGACAGAGCGCATCCATTTCAGAGGGTTTATTCTGGATCCTGGCAGGATTCAGGGAACAAAAAAAAAAAAAAAAAAAACAAGATATAAAAGGAAATAGAGTACATCCCATTCTCTGGCCTGGAGAAGCTTCCTTATTATTCAAATCAGTTCAAGAGCATGAGTGTACATACCAGCAACATTTCTCTTTGTATCATAATGAGCTGAGTTCCTTATAACACATGTTTAAGCCCTAAATCCCTGATTTATGTTACTGTTTTAACTGGCTGACGTGGATATACAGACATGAAAGACTGTTACTTAGCAAGAGTTGGGTGTAACAGGAGTCACCCTGTGCCCATATGCCAGAGGCAGATGGGCCGAGCCTGAGGAAGGGGCGACACAAACACGTGGAACATGATCAAGCAGCCCAGACAGTTTTTGTGAGGACAGTCAACAAGAGCAGTGCCTTAATCTCATTTAAATTTCATTAGGAATTTGTGAGGGCCACTTCAAGTGTGTGTGTGTGTGTGTGCGCATGTGTATGTGTGTGTTTCTGTGCTGAAGGAAAGGCAGTAAAATATTCCCTTAAATGAGCTTCGCGGCTTTATCCCAATAATTTCTTCAGTCAGCAGCTTTATTCAAATCCTGTGCACAGACACTAGAGCAGCTATTCAACCTCATGTTGCCCTGAGCCCTCTCAACTGAGAGGGATTTCCAGCAGGGGCTTATTTTTATTTACACTGAGAGGTTTTGTTCTTTCAGGCTGTTTTCTGAAGAGATGGTCTTTTTTTTATTTTTGAAGATAGTAATATTTTTGTAATATGTTTTCTATAAAAAATATATATTTTATGACATTACAATTTATTAACACTGTGGGAAGAAATAGGAGAGATGTCTACAAAGAGTGTGTCCCTCTCTTGCTCTCTCTCAAGTTTTCTGGTTGTGCAGAAATCTCTGGAGGAAGAGGAAAAGTGTGTTTCAGCCTCGTTGTCTGTTGGATGGGGAGAATAAATCTAGGATGAAGAAATAAATGATGGTAAAGACAAGAGGAGAAGGATCTGCGATGCTGAAGGGGTGGATGAGGGGGAGGGAGGGGAATGGTGGGGGCGGAGAGAAGAGAGCACTGGCTTGCCTCCAATGCTGACGAAAGCAGCTTAGCCCTCCCAGTTACCATAGAGACTGTCAGGAGCAGCCACCAGAGAAGAGAAAGAGAGAGCGGACACCGACAGGCAGAGGCAGGAGCCAGAACCTCGGGGAGAGATTCAGAGGAAAGGAGAGCCTGCAGTTTGATAGAGAGCAACAAAGTGAGCAATAGACATATAGACAGAGAGGGAATTTTGTGAAGCAGCCATGATGGAGGCTCAGACCGACTGTATTGAGCCACCTCCATGTGAGCCTCAGCCATCCGGAAAGATCAACAAAGCAGCCTTCAAGCTGTTTGGGAAGCGCAAGTCTGGCAGCGGCATGCCAAGCATCTTCTCGGTCAGGAACAAAGGGGATGGGGGCAGCAAGACGAGTGGCAAAGAGCTTGTTAGGAGCAAAACCCATGACGGCTTAACGACAGACAATCCATCTGAACTGGAGGGGCAAAAGACAGAAGAATCTGCCTGCAGTGACTTGCTTAATAGTGCTCCAGTGGAAGGGGTCTCAGTTGCCCCTGTGCACAGTGCCATCACCAAGTCTTTTAGCTTCTTTTCCCTCCTGCGTCGCAATAGCACCCGTGTTGGGGATGGATCATCTACACTGGGGCACAGGGGCCGTGGGCTGAAAGGGTTGTTCAGCAGCATGCGCTGGCGCCGTAAACCCCCGCCACGGGACGACACCTCTGAGATACAGGAAGTAGCGAAAGAAGTAAAAGAAGGGGATATTATCTTGCCATCCAGCTCTAACAGTACGGACACATTGAAGGAGAATGTGACGCTTACACTGGAGCCCTCAGTGCAGGTGTTTGAGGAGCATCCCGCTGCAGACAATTCTGGGACATGGAACAAAACATCTTCGCAAGAATTACAGGATCACAATGGAGAGGTTGAGAAGAGCTCATCCCCTCCAGTTGAAGAAACCAGTGAGGAATCTCCGGCCCCCTCACCGCTCAGAGTTAAAACAGGAGGACCTCTCAGGGCAAAACACAGCAGTCCAGTCTGTCTGACCTCCATACCAGGCTCTGCTATGACCCCTCCTCTGGAGCATAGCTCAGTCGATCCACCATCTGAGCCATCAGTTGACCGCCTGTGCTCTATGTTCACTGATGTCACCTCACTTAAAAGCTTTGATTCACTGACAGGCTGTGGAGACATAATTGCTGACCCAGAAGAGGACTCTGGAAATGGAGGCAGTGCCACCAGCAGTGGGACAGGGAGCAGCAGTGGTGGTTGTGGGGGGCGTAGGGTGATAGGAGCACCAACTGAGAGATGCTCCCCTGCCAAACCTCCCCTTCCTCCTCAAGTGACCAGCCTAATGTCCATCTCTCCCTACCTGTCATCCCACCCACGAGTATGTCCGCCCCCTAAAAAGCCACAGGGCAGTGGGATTGTTGCCTACATGGGTGGTGGAGAAGAGATGGCTAGTCCAGAAGGAGTAGATGATGCAGACATGCAAGGTCTTTGGCACATGTTACCCCAGAAGGAAGAAGAGTCCCCAGCCCTACCCCGTGCTGACCCTATGCTGCATTATTCGTCAGTTCGCCAGGAAAAGAAACCACCTCAGGTTAAATGTTTGGGACTCACTAAGATACCTGTTAGTGGAATCAGCAAAGCAGGGAAGCAGCATTCTGCCCGTCCTTCTCCACCGCCCATTGATAAAGAGTTCCAGGATGCCCCACCTAGTGATGAAGGCTACTGGGACTCTCCCACCCCTGTACCAGAGGATGAGGACAGTGGCTTCCCACGGCGGGATGGCCTGCTACGGGACAGCTGCTCGGGAGATGCACTTTACGACCTCTATGACCTTGACAGTCCTGGTGCTGCTGGTTCGGACAACGATGACATGAGTTCACCCACACCTTCCACGGGTGATCTCAAAATGAGCCCACCCTCCAAGAACCCTTCATCTTCCTCCTCTTCATCTTTCCGTTCCATAAAGGGCAGCACCAGTCTTCCTCGGGACTCTAAGATTCCCATCAGCATTAAACAGACAACTCCATCACACTCCTCTAGCCAGGGGGCACTGTCTTCCTCTGTAAGCCCTACCTCGGGCAACCCTCCCACAAAGACTAATGCTCCACCACGCACTCGCATCCCTGTCTCCAAGGTCCCTGTCCGTCGCTCAGGCAACAAGAACATCAACACAACACAAACCAGGAAGTAGAACTCATGATCACCAACAAAATGCTTCAGACAATTTTAGACCCATCACTGAGAGCTTTAGGCCAAATCAATTTTAAACTGGTGGCTCCCAATCCTAATCCTGGAAGACCTCTTGCCCTGTGCACTTTAGTGTTTTTTTCTGCTTCCTACACACCTGAAAACACTTATGTGTACTGGGCAGGTCGTCCTGGATGCACAGGGTCAGGAGCTTTTGGAATATGCTGAGTTTCCACTTCAACAGGTCATGCTATTCTGCATCTTTGTTTCTGTTTTTGTACAACTAATGTCTTGTAATATGTCACATATTACACATCATGTAATTAGTGCATATGTAGAATGGCCTGCAATATGTAACATATTACATTGTCAATAATCATTTCTTTACTATGCCTGCCAATCTGTGAAAAGATTGTCTTCATCACCCAACACATACAGACTACAGGACAATGCTAAATCAAAGAATGTTCTCCTTTAAACAGCTCATATATACATACAGGCACATATACATATGTAATCTTCCTCCTGAACCAGCAACCAATGGAGTCCTTGGCTCTGCTTCAGAAATGAAACCTTGTGCACTCTGGGAAACACAGCTGCAAACTCCGTCTCTCTGGGATATACAAAACAGAATTAAAATGGAAAACCCTGCAGGATGAAGCAAGGCTGAGGACTTCAAATACCCCCCAAACCAAGCTGCACAGAATCTTTTTTCCTCAATCAGGATCAGGGAATGCTATCTTTGCTTTGAGACACTCTTTTCTAACCGCTTGAGATGACTTCCTATGAAAACCAGATGACTTCCTAAGAAAAGGTCTTTTTTATACCGAGTTCTTCCTCACATCTTTCTTACTCTTTTTTACAAGACAGGCCTCACTGTGGACGTTTTGTCTCCGCTGGAGAAAAGCACCTGCAAAAAAAAAAAGAAAAGAAAAAAAAGCAGAGTCAAGAGTGTCCCTGCTTACAGTGACTTCCACAACACAAAGATGTGAATGTAGCATGTCATCACTCTACACACACCACACGAACACACGCAAGTCTATGCTTTGCTTGCTCAATGCTCCGTGAAAGAGCAGGAGAATGAGAGAAGCAAGTCTGGGTCAAGTGTCAACCGTCTTCCGCCTTGCAGCCACTCTCAGGGAGACTGTGGTCTCTCATATTTCTCTGGACATTGTCTGACCCTGGTGTAGAAATGGCCAGAGGGTCCAAACAGGAGAACATAAGGTCATCCTCCAGACACTGTCAGTGATGGATATGTGGTTTATTTTCCTCCTTGTATTTTTCCAAATCTGTCTCGCTGCTCTGTCTTCTTGAGTTGTAACAGCGTTCCCCTAGAAAGGAACCGCCACGTTCTTTCTCCTCCTCCTATGAGTGCTTTTTTTTTCTATGTTTTCTCCCTTTCTCATTCCACTAATTTATGAATAAAACCACGCTGTGAGTATGCCGAGGTGTTGACTCCAGACTTATGTGAATGCACGAGTGTCCATTTCACACACACCACAGGAGCATGTGGGCATCAAGCCACCGCGATGTGTGAAGCAGCACAGATGCGAGGCTTTTGAGTGAAGTGGCTCCTTGCATAAGTGCTAAATTATCATTTCAGATAATTCAGTAAATGAGTTACTGAGTTAAAGCCTCATTGTGGAGAGGGGTTTGTTGTTGATGTTGGTGAGGTGGTGGTGTTGGGCTGGTTAAGAGCACAGAACGTGTGGACTGAATGCAAATGAGATAAAAGGGGGCCAAATGTGACAGCAGTGCTTTTTAGCTAAAGAGGAACTTCCAAAGAAATTTGAAAAAACTGCTTGATTTAATAGTCAGTGTTTTGTTAAATAATGCCAGTGATGGTGGTCGGGACCAGGAGTCAGAATGTCTACAGTGCAAATATTTCCATTCTGTTGACCATCTTATAAGCATGCTAAATGAGTTTTAGGTAAGAAACTAATTTTACATTTCATCATCAGGATCTATATTTGTAATTATGAACCAGATTTTAGTGGCGCTGGACTTTTCGGATATCTGGTTCCTATCAGCACAATTCTGACTCACATGAAGCGCTCTGAGCGACTTTGTCTACGTATTCACTATTTAATTATGCAGAAATGTTCTGGGCATTTAGATACAGATGTGTGCATTTGCAATTTTGTCTGTGTGTGTGTGTGTGTGTGTGTGTGTGTGTGTGTATGGTGTGGTGCATTCCCCACTGTAATGCTGCAATGAGAAACACTTGTTCCTAATCATTCTGTTTCTCTGCAGTGTAAATCCTTATGTAAAGGACTTGCGTAACACTGTAACACTCAGCCGGGACAGACCCTGTTTTGTGTTTGAGTATTACATTGACTACCATAATTTAATAGATTAGTGTTTTTAGAAAGGTACGCTTAGGCTGTAATTGTGGTCATGGTATAACCAATTATGTCAGCCCTTAATCATGGGAAATGTGTGAGTATTAAACCCGTTGTGTTTATGTGTATGTATGTGGTTGAGTCTGTGACAGTACGTGTGTGACTAATGGTGGGATGCCCCAGTTTTCAAAGACCTGTGAGCTGGCAGAGAAGGAGAGAAAGGAAAAAAGCACAGCAGAGCACAGTTAACCCAGAAAAAAAGTGAGAGCAGAAGAGCAAAACAATGACGTGAAAAACATTAGGTGTTAAGGCGCAGCATGATAATACTGTCTTGCCAATGTGTGTCAGTGTGTTGGGGGGCTGTGAACCCATATGGACAATAAAATGGCGTGATTGTGGTTGACAGCTGAGATTGGAGGGGGGGTTGGTGGAAGGCTGTTGCTCGTGTTCTCATTAGCCTTGCATCCCACCTGGGGGCCAGGGAGGCACCTCTGGGCCCAAGCTGCTCCCTCTCTGCTGCTGACACTGGGGGAGGCCTGCCTAATGAGCTGCTGGGCCTACTTGAGCAAATCTATTCCGGGACCCAGAATTAGTGACCAGTCAGAAATGTACAGACCACACTGCATGAGGACGGCATTGCTCTTTCAGTGAAAACCTCATTCACACAGTTTTTCTCTCAACCCCAACAATGTTGATAAGAGTGTTGCTTCTTTCCCTTTTTTATTGCACTAGAGGTACCAGGCTAATGCTGAGAAACGTAGAGCTTTGATTCTGCAAAGATGGGCGGAAATCTGTGCAAAGTGTTCATGGATAACCCAAGGTCACAGAGGCTCACAGAAATATTCACACCTCTGCAGAACTGTGTGCCAAGCAAATGCTGAATGGCTATCCAGTAGCATCTGGAATGGGACAAAACTCAAATAATAATCAGTCTAAACACTAAATATTAGAGCATCACCTATTACACAGAGAGTCGGGAGTAAATAACTATTATATTAATATTGATCGATGATGTTAAAATGTTAAAATGATGAATAGTTACACTATATTTGTACATCTAGGACAGCTTGTATTTGCCCCTCAGGGGGTAGGGCTCCTTTGTCCTGTCAATATCTTGGCTGTTATCAGTAGTTACATCATTTAAATTAACTGCTATATTATTATCATTATTACTTATTATTATAATCATAGTTATTTTTGCTGCTTTTATTAGTTGCTAAACTATTTTTTGTTTATCTAAGGTGTATTTTTCCAAACTATCACTTTAAGTGTGTGTGTATGTGTGTGTGTGTGTGTGTGTGTGTGTGTGTGTGTGTGTGTGTGTGTGTGTGTGAAGGCAGTGGGTGAGAGTGTTTGCCAGAGTGCTTTTGGAGGACTTTGGCAAGCAGGAATCTTGAATTTGCTCACAGAGCAGAACAGAGAGCAGATACAGAAGAGTGCATTTACACAAATGGCTAAAAGAGAGCGAGTGTGCTGGAGAGAAAGTAAGCTCTTTCTCCGCGATGAGAAGACGATTGTTTGAGAAAACTACAAATGTCAGCCAGTTCATAGATGAAGCCAACAACAGCAAAACAGCAGCTTCACACAGAGTGTGCATTGGTGCACGACTCTACATTATGCTGCAATCATTTAGAAAGGGTAACATCACTGCGAACTGACGTTATTGGTCCATTTTAGCTAAAAGGAATACTTTAGTGTTGTTCAGCTTAACCCTTATGTGCTGCAAATGATCGATTACTACAGACAATAATTTATAAAAATAAAAGGATAGCAAAATCACAAATGGGAAAGGGAAAAAAAGCATGATTTGTTTCCTTCACATTATTTACGACCCCTTCTTTATACTTAAAAGATCTATGTAAGCTATGGCAGACAAAAATAAACGAAGAAAAAAGATGAATCATAGCTAATTATTGAAAAATTTGAAACAGGTTATTGAAAAAGAGTTGTTTACCGGCATGTGAAGTGTATTTAGGATAGTTTCCATATGAGCCAGAGGGAGGCAACATTTAAACTCAAGTAAACAAAGGCAACTTTTGAAGACATTCACACAAACATTTATAATAGCATGCACAAGCTCGAAACTGGCCCCTGAATCGGAAGGTCGTGGGTTCGAATCCGAGAGCAGTAGGTTGCCTTGAGGTACCCTTGAGCAAGGTACTGCCCCCATCACTGCTCCACGGGTGCTTTAAATAGCTGCCCCCTGCTGCACGGGGTGTGTGGATGAAAAGCAGAGGTGGAATTTTGTTGTGGCTCACTGTGTGCTGTGCCATTTTTCACAATGACAAAATAGTCACTTTCACTTTAAAACTACTAAATTAAAATAAAAAGCCAAAATGCTAGAAACAACTAGAAAGGTTGCAGCACTTTCTTAATGAAGAACACTGGAGTATTCCGTTTAAACAGCTTCTCTGGTTAAGGTGGTCGGTCATTCCTTCATCTCCAGGGGAGACTTGAACTAGTCGCCTAAAAACTTACTGAACGTTTGCACATCCCTCGGGGCTCTAACTCTCTATGAGCCTGGAGGAAGGGGCTGTAAAACACATTACACTAAAACTGACAAGGAGGAATCTCCGGCACGGCCCCTTTTCTCTGTTTCCTTCCCTACCGTTTCAAAGAGAGAGTTCTACCCACACAGTGACAGCAGGGAAAGGAAGGCATAGAGCTTCAGCTGCTCGATACAGGGCTGAGAAAAGGTCAGGACACATAGTAGAACAATTCACAGACACACATGAGCACTGTGTGTGGGTGTGTGTGTGTGTGTGTGTGCTTGCGTGCATGCGTGTGTGAGTGTACATAAAACTGTATGTTGGGGGGGCCATTCAGAACCTGCACCCCTTCTTTCATAGGCTTGTCCCACTACACAAGTCTCCATGGCAACCTCAGTAGGTCATCCAATGAGAGGTGGAGGTGGGGCCGGCAGGGTGAAGCAAGCCCCCTGAATATGAGGGAGCTGATTGGAGTGAGTGTGGCGCAGAATGTGAGTGCACATACAGACACACAGACTCACACACACACACACACACACACTACTTCTTGTGCAAGAAAGACAAATATCTTACATGAGTTTCTTGCTTTTGCTGCATTCTCCTGAGATTAATACCACGCATGTGCTGCGAGGGGAAAAAGCTCCCCCTGCTTTTGTCCTTTAAAAAGTCATGCAGCTTCTGTAGCTGCCTATAGTGGCCTGACCTGGCCTTTCACACAGTTACACTGTCAGCCTGCTAAAAGTACAGTCCCAACGGATGACGTCATTGTTTCAAAAGTAGGTCTAACTTCTCTCACGATATTGTAAAGTGGTTGTTCCATCTTCATCAATAATACATGCTCATCCTTTGCCATACTTTGGTGTATTTCATAAATCATTCACTCTGAGTGGTGGGAACCAGGCTGAAAACAGGGCGAACTGTGTAAAGATATTGTGCAAGTTCATAAGGGTCCAGGCCGATGACGACACGTGTGTGTGTGTTTGTGAGTTTTTGTTTTCATACATTCCTGTATGAAAATGTAAATAATATGTGGACTATATATATATAGTCTAACACACACACTCACATATATGTGTATGCATGTGTGTGTGTGTGTGTGTTAGACTGTGATTGTCTGTGTCTAGATATGTTAAATTACATGGAATATAGAACACAGAATGAAGAGCATTTTATTTCTGACCACTCACAATTTCAAGCAAGCAAAAGTATTTGAACATGACAGACTGACAGAAGTGTACTGTTAGACTGATTGTTTAAACTGAATTATAGAATAGAACAGAAGGGAATTATGTCCTCGTATCATGATGTGAGTGTGTGTATGTGTGTTACCAAACACATCAATATTATTTTGTTTATGTTCTGGCAACATCACTGCCTGCTTCTCTAACCCACTGAGAGCACCAGGCTTTGAGCTCAAACTGGAGGTTAAGCCTCTGGAGAGAGATTAAAAAATCAATCTGATCAATAGCCTGGATCAGTTGTGTCAACTTAAACATCCTATCACATTTCCCAAATCTCCATTCTGGACCAGGAAAGGATGGAGAGGATAGAGTGAGAGAGAATGCAACAACTCAATCTAGAATCTGTGTCGGGTTCCACCAGTGGGACTCGTCGGAATTTCTCTTTCTTCTTCTCCTCCTAATCTCCAGATTCACTGCTGTTTACAAAAAAGAAGCCAAAGGGAGGTTGGTGCTTTCTGTCATTTTTACTAGATAAACGTCTTTCGCCTCATCTGTGTCGTGAATAGTGGCACATTTACCAACAAATGCGACAATAAATGAGACAGAAGCGTGCAACAGCATACTCACAGACATGAGAAAGGGTGAAAAAAAGAGTAAAATTAGACGTGACTGATCTTGGTCAATGACCTCCATTATTTGCAGCTTTTGGAATGACAGTGGATGTGAGATTATTCACATTTGATCATTTGAATGCAGTCGACAGAGCCATAGACGCTTACAGTACATCACATGGTCAAAGCAAAAAGCAGTTACATAAGAGGAAGTAAATCCACAGCTGGTGTGTGTGTGTGTGTGTGTGTGTGTTAGTGACTGTCAGGATGGAGCAGTAAGAGGACTTATCACTGCCCTGGCTAAAACCGACCATAAACAAAATACCCATAATCCTACAAAGGACAGGCTTGAGGGAGTATTCTATTTACCAGCTGTGGTCACACACACACACACACACACACACACACACACACACACACACACACACACACACACACACACACACACACACCTGCACCTCTTCCGACGTTTCTTCTCTGCAATTCTGAGACTTGCTTCTAGTCAGAAACAATGTATTTGAAACAACGGGGTCTGAAACCCCAGCACTGAGAAAATCATTTTAAAAATGTTTCATAATCTCTTATCCAGAGTTTATGATGCTTAAAATGATCTGTTGCTGTATTTATGACATCTTTCATCACTTTTATACCCTGACCTAATTAAAGTCCATTGTTAGACTTTTAGTCAGAATAAAAAACAATCCTATTATCTTTGCAATGATAACTGGCCGAGTAAAGAAAATATCATTTTCATTTTCAGTTTATGGGCAAGTTAGGTAATCAAATGAATATCTGTTTTGATCATTTAACCTTTATCGCTAATCACTAATGTCAGTTCTTTTCAATGTTCTTGATGAACACACGTGAGATTGTTGAAAAGCTGACAGTGTTTACTGTCTCTGAGAGTCGTGTGTGAGGCTGTGTAATGAAGTCTTGTCAGTTTTAGCACCGCTCTTGTCACAAAGCCAGTCCTCCTCTAAACAGATATAAAAATCTACAGAAACACACACACACACACACACACACACACACACAAAGCTTGTTTTACTTACATGGCTTTGTGTGAATTTTATTAATTTTTTAAAAGTATAAGAAAGTAGTCGTAATACAGAATAAAGGACTGTGCTCCGGGAGGTACGCTTTCAAAATGTAAACTCATTCATTCATTCATTTATTTGAGCTTTTCTCCAAAACAGATGTCAGGATGTTCTAACCACCACACAAATGTGTTTCAGATGTCGCCTGCAATTGTTTTGCAACTTCATTCATTCATTCATTCATTCATTAGATTTTATTATTACAAACCTTTCATTGAGAAATGAATAGTATTTAAATCAACACTGTATAAGTTATTGTTGTGCATGCAATAGTAAAGATTATGGTAATGATTCCAAACTTTTCATCGGTAGGTTGATATGCCAAACACACATTTATCCCCCCACACCATAACTGACAACCTCAAAGACACGAGGTCAAGTTCAGCTGGGGACAGACTGCGACAAGGTCAGTAAAATAGACAGGGCCTTTCACAGACCTTCTCATAAAACACACAAAGGGTGTGTGTGACTGACAGTCGAGGACATAGAGCAGTTCCTCACTGTAGTCCCGAGACGGGGGGTTGGGAGGAGGGGTCTCTAACTGCTAAATCATCCCCCAGTTACTGTGACAGCCCCCTAACCTATAACACTAACCCCCTAATGTGTAATGTCTCATAATGTCCCATTAACTAAAACAACCCTGATGAAATATTCATGCAGCGGGTGTGGGGTTAGGAACACACATATGTGTGTGTGTGTGTGTGTGTGTGGGGTAGGGAGGGCTATGACTAACAGGGTCTTCTGCCTCACAGAGCGGTCACTGTTCATCCATACACTGCACCCAGCCCCCCACATAACCCCCGACAAAATCTGACCCCTTCAGCCTGGAGGCCTCTTCAGAGATGGCTGCAAAAAATGGCAAAATGGCAACTGAAACATCTTCAGTATATGACAAAATATACTAAACCTCAAGATATTCTTTTATAAACAAACATTTCAAGATATTTTACCAAGAAAATGCTGTTAGATTGTTTATACTACAATTCAGAAATGTGAGATCAATATTTTCAGCAACAGAAATTTGGTTGCTGGTAAATGTTTCATGTGTAACGATCCCATAATCATAGGTATACATCACCACCTTTGCATGACTCGTGGAAGTAAAATAGACTTGTAAACATTGTAAATCGTAAAAATAACAGCAGTATCAAATGATAACAGTATCACTTATCTTTAAAGACTCATAGTTCTTAACATGTTTGAATATTGAAGAAAACATACCTGCTGTCTAGTTCATCAGATTCCAGTCTACATATAAAGCCAAGATTGTACATACAGAGGTGGTTCCCACACATTTATTAGGCCTTGTTAAGCCTTTATTAGGTCTTGGACATTAATTCATGAAAATTCTTTTTCAGTCTAGGATTAATCTGGGTCTGGGAAACCAGCCCTTAAATGGGACTTTCACCAATATTTCTGCTTAATCCAACAATGATTCAACAAAGGCTTTCAGATTGTTTTGATGGAAAATGGTGCATTGTACAAAGACCTGATAACAACCAGGGTTTACAGTTCATCAACTTTCTAAATCCACCTTTGAAACAGACTGAATTTTATAGTGTTGCACTGTTGTTTGTAGTTAATGATAATTACATTTTAGGGGAACTGTGTTACTCAATGTGATACAAAATGTGTCTACTTTCAATGTATTAAAATGATGGCATTACCCTTTACAGTCTTCTTTGTCTTTTGACTGCTCCCGTTTAGGGGTCGCCACAGTGGATCAACTAAATGACAAAAAATAAAAAGAATTCAACTGTTAAGTGTTAGCCCTAAACTAGTAAATCCTATATAAATACAGAAATATATGGGCTACAGTTCAGAGGCTTCTGCTTGCCATTATTTAATTATTTATTTTAATTTTATTTGCTTGCCTGCTTCTTGCAGTAGACTAAAATGGGGCAGGCCTGACCTTAGCCTGAGTGTCCCCCGGGATTGACCTTAAAGCAAATTACAAGCGGCCCATATGTGCGATCCCTGAGGACACACAGTATTGGTCAGACAGACGCTGCTCCATCATTTTCTCCCAAAACCTGACAGCCATGGTCTATCGTGCTCTACTGGTAGCGTGTGTGTGTGTACATGTGTGATGTGAGAGAGGGAACCCTGATGAAAGATGAAATCCTGCTAAACCAAGGGGAGGAAAAAAGGCACAATAAAGGGAGGCAAAATGAAAGAGCAAGATTAGCAGATAAAAGATAGAAACCGATGGAGAAAATGAATAGTTTGAAGGAGGGGAACAAGAGAGATGAAGGAGAACAGCAGTTGTTTGATGTGCCATTGAATGTCAAACACCTCTTCGGCGTGGGTGGAAAGTGCAGAAATTGACAGAATTGAGTTTCCGAGCATGTGCAAAATCTGATAGCACTTTTCATTCTGGTCCAGTGTTGTTTTAAAGCAAATGTTGGGCAGAACATTTTAAATGCACAATTTACATTTTTTTATGACAAATGTAATCGGTCATACTTAGTATCCAAGGCTTTGGAAACAATGTAACTAACAATTAGAGGCAATTAGGACATTGGTGGCCTAGTGGTTAGGGAGTTGGCCTCAGGCTCTGAAGGTTGTGGGTTTGAATTCCTAACCAGTAGGTTGCCCTGAGTTACCCTTGAGAAAGGTACCGTCCCTGTCACTGTGCTTTAAATAGCTGCACGGTGCGTATGGGTGAAAAGCAGAGGTTGAATTTTGTTGTGTGTCCTGTTCTATGTTTCACGATGGCAAATAGTCACTTTCACTTTTATAATGAATCTAAGCTTACCTTACCACATCACATCACGAAACACATTAAACCATCTCAAGTCTCAAAAAGACTTGCTTATGCAGATCTTGACTCTGTTTAAGAGAACAGAATTATGGTAAAGGCTATTCAGCTGCATTACTGTTTTTCTGTTGTCCTGTAAGCTCAGAAAAGGCCAAGACTACTATGTGGTGATCAATTATGTCGTATAGCTACAGATATCTTAAGTGAATTTCCAGATCTGAGGTGAAACTGGGGTGGTAAAAAAAGGTGACAACAAAAACCTTAAAGCCCTTATTTTATAGATCTTGTCCTTGCGATTATGTTTGAACTGAGACTCAGTCTTGAGAAAAGATAAACCAGACTGGGAAAGGAAACATGGGCAGTGGTGGCCTAGTGGTTAGAGAATGGGCTTCGTAAATGGAAGGCTGTGGGTTCCAATTCCCAGACCAGTTGGTTGCCCTGAGATATCTTTCCTTGAGCAAGGTAGAGTCCCCATCACTGCTCCCCAGGTGCTGAATATGGCGGCTCACTGCTGCACGGTGTGTATGGCTTAAATGTAGAGGATGCATTTCAATAATAAAACTGTTCCAGACTGTATGGTTGCTGTTCATATTACAACTGGGTCAATCGTGAGCCAATCAGAGAAGGTCTGTTATTGCTTAAGCTCAGTCACACGCGTGATGTGGCCAGCTTTATACCCGATGGAGACAATGAGGGGAAATGAAAGTTGCAGGAGAAATGGGAAAAGATGTACATGTCTGAATGTGTGTTTTTAGTGTTTTTGTGGACTTGTGGCTCTTTAATGATAAATGCGTGACCATCCCATCTGTCATTGGCCGAGTTTGTTTGATAGTCCAGTAGGCCAAAGCAGCAAAAGCTCACGCATGGCCAAGCTTGGATTCTGGTGAAAAGCATGGCAAATCTTTACAGTAATCTGACTTGGCGGAACATCCACTGCATGCAGTAATCTTCTGATCGCTCTGACAAATCCACTTTGCACCTTGTTATCGCCGAGAGCCTTCATTTGATTTTTCGTGATAACAGCGAGGCCTGGGCTTCCTCCAGGAGAAAACAGGATACACACATGAACCTGACACACACATGCATCATCTTCACCAGTCCTGAGCCGCAACTGCAGCATTAAGCAGAATTAAAGCAAGTTTAGGACTAAGCCCTTCCAACACGGCCATTTGCAAAGGGGCCAAAGGAAGCATTTTATTTCTACTTTGACAGCATAAATGGGTTTTATCTCCTATATTCCATATCGTTCCTCCGCATGAAACTCCAGGTTAAGGTTGTCTGTGCCCGAGGGGGGAATTAACACACAGCACAGGTCATTTTTAGTCAGTTTTAAATTGTAATTATAATAGTGAGTGTGTCTAAGAAGAGTTCATTTCAGACTTTCTAAATGATTTATGTATTAATTACTGAATGTTACTCAAATATTTAATTTAGAAATGAATGATTTTAGCTCTAAAATAAGAACAAAATGAAACACAAGTAAACCCTCACAAGCAAAATGTACATTCTTGAAGTGATCATAACAGGAAACCGTATTTTCGTTCCTTTTCAGAAAGCACTAGTATACGAGATTCAAAACATGATGGGGGGGTCCAAGGATCTTTAATTACCTGTGTCCAATTAGTCAACAGGATAGTGGGAAGCAAATGTATCATAGCTGCCTCCCAAGTGTTCAGATATCTGAAAAGAGTTTTTACTGACGTCCCTGAGATAAATTATACGTGAGCTTTGGAGTCACTGCAACATTGGGGAGATTGGTGAGAATGGGCCGTGTCTCTTAATGATCCATATGAAGATTAAATGGAAATAATAAGAAAAAAAGAGCATAAAACAGATATAAGAGAACTGAGTGGATAAGCATTATTTGTATCTATTATATCTGCTTTATTTGAATATAAAACAAACAGGCTTGCATAGATAAGACATGGCCTGGTTTATTGCTCTGGATGCAGAAATATAGGTGCATGCATGGTAAAATAAAGGCATAAATAATGTCTTGACAATATGACTATTTTTCCTATAAATTCAGTCAGCTCTGCGATATATATATACACAGCAGGCCAAAGCTTCTCACCAGTATTCACCAACCATTGTGGCATGTCTGAGACAACTGCTACCCCTGCTGGTGATGAGCAGTGGAGTCACAAGGAGCTCACAATACATACAACAGCACTAACCATGTGGTTCATGACCAAACCGTCAGATAACGGATAACAAAACTAAATGTGACCTGAAAAACTGGCTTTAGAAGCAATACTACTAATTTTAGTCTTCTTATACATGTCAAAGTTGCATACACTACACTTAAGAAACTGGGAAATTAACCAGATATAATTTAAAATAGGGCAGATAATATTTGTAAAGTAAAACAGCCGATATAATGGCAACTTTGACTTCTCTAGATCCACTGACTTAAAAATGATTGTTCTATCACCCCAGCATGTGGCAATTAAAAAACAACATCAAAAATATAAAAAGCCATACATCTATAGCACCTTTAGTTATTGTGAATATTCCAAATTAAAACTCAAAATGCATTCATTAATTCTCTTTCTGTATACACACACACACACACACACACACACACACACACAGTCTTTGGTAAGAAAAAAAAAAAAAAAAAAAAACGGGACTGTATTTAATACTGCCATGGAGCTCTGCATCCCTGAGGACCACACACAAGATGAGTACTTCCACACATGCAATGATGTGCTGACAGTCACTCAACACAGAGCACTTTGGTTTTAGAATCAGTTCTGGTGAGCCAACAAACACGATCCACAACATGGTGAAGACAGAGCTCTCAGTCTAAATGTGTTCTGTGTGTGTGGTTCCTGGAAACATTGAATTCACTGCACTCCAGATCAGTCTTCCAGCTCACTGCAGTTATCATTATAAGTGGATTCCAAAATGCTTTCACAATTCCTACAGAATTAAAAAGTGAAGCTGTACAGAAAGTCTTTCACAGTGTTGTGATTCGAGGGGACTTTTAAAAAAAAAAATGACAGCGATAGGAACCAGGGTTCTACAAATAGAGCAAACATATAGTATTCATTACCCGAAACCATGAGCCTATGCAATTCGGCTTGTGAATTTTAGTCATGATAAGTAGATCTTAAAATTCTTCTGGGGCTATTTTACATCCTGCACGTACCTCTCAGGTATAAATGGCTTTAAAAGGTATTGCCAATGTAAACGTCCTGTAAATACTGTCTGTGAGGTAGTGTTAGAGGCATTAAAATGTCCGGTTCCAACCACCAGCACTGTGAAAATGAAATTTCTGAAAAAGTGAAATTTCATTTGAGTTATGTTAAAATCCAACACTGCAGAAATGTTACATTTCCCCTTTAAAGGCTCCTAACGTAGCTCATCACTGGGTGTCTTTTACCCCCTCGCACTCTCTTCGTCACACACAAACACTTTTTGGCTTTTTTTGCAGCTGTTGCAGACACAGATATTGATTACACTCTTAAAAATAAAGGTTCTTGAAGTTCCACAGAAAGCTTTTTGGGGCTTTTTTTAAACGAGTGTACTGAAAAAAGCTGTAAAAATTAAGGCACCGGCAGAATATAGCTTAATCGGCATTTAAAAGCACTTAGATGACCACGGAGTCCATTAAAGCTCATAAGAAAGCAGTGCTACGTATCCAGTCTATGACTGAGACCATAAATTACACCAGCTGTCAACTGATCTTGTGAATCAAACTGGTGTACTAAAGAACAGCGACTGTACAATGACAATGGCAGGTTTTGCATTTGTACATGGGGCTCCATCACAAGATCATGTGTTGTGGGTAAAACATCCCATGCTTGAGGAGGTGCACAGCACCTGTTGATGCCAAACTGTAGAGACATTAATCCTTATGGACAGCAATGGAGAGTAGAGTCTATTCTATTAGGCACAAACTAAAAGGTACAACTAAATCATGAACTGTGTGTATCCCTCTGCTCCTGTGACAATGACGTCCATCCAGATTCGCATGGCCTCAGGAGAAGGAGCCACCATGTAATACACACGATCGTGAGTCTTTACGCTGAATGTTAGCGATGGGTTTGGACTCTGAGGAAGAGGCAGAGAAAAAGAATGAGACCACAAGGTGGCAGTGCTAGAGCAGGAAAATTACAAAGGATTTTAAAAAGTGTTGCGTGTTCAGGAACTATATTATAACTAATTTAATTCTACACTGCTTACCTTATGTGCATTCTTTAAATGGTCATAATACACCTCCTCTATGGCCTGGAAATAGACGACCCCTTTCAGCTTGGCCTCATGTTTATCTGGAACCGGAGCACAGGCACTAATTTAATACCGACCCATTTCAGAGTGACAGGAGCTCATATTTCTTAGCTACTGCATTATGATCATGTTCATTAGTCTGACCGGAGTAGTAGGACAGTGTCCTGCGGTTGCGGTCGAAGACAAACCAGCGCTTCTTCCAGGTCTTGATCTTGCCGCCCATCTTGATGAGGAATCCGCGGCAGGTTTTCTCTGTGATGGACACATGGTAGCACGTCTCTATGCTGTGGCCGGCAGACTCAATATGTCCTCGCAGGTCAAAGTCGTCCTTCCTCACGGGAAGGTAGCGGGTCAGCGGACGAGACTGGATTGGCATAGGGTAAAGGTCAAATGCCAAAGTGCAGCCAACATTTTGAAAGCACACTGACACTTAATGAACTAAATGTAATGTGAATGTTTTTACCAAATGCATCCTTCACCCTAAACATAATCAGTCAGCTATAATGTGTCAGATAAAGTTTGCTTCTTAAGTTTTACATTTGAATGAAGGCTAAGTAATTTCCTCCTTCTTCTATTAGCTGCTCCCACTTAAGGGTCACCACAGTGATCCTTTCCCATACTTCCTGTCCTCTGCATCATCCTCCTTCTAACCGACCACCTGCAAGCTCTCACCACGTCCATAAACCTCCTCTTTGGTCTTCCTCTTTTCTTCTTTCCTGGCAGCTCCATCCTCTGGACATGTCCAAACCAACACAACCTTGCTTCTCTATCTATGTCTCTAAAACGTCCAACCTGAGCTGTCCCTCTAAAACACTCATTTCTAATCCTGTCCATCTTCGTCACTCTTAATGAAAATCTCAGCATCTTTAACTCTGACACCTCCAGCTCCGCCTCCTGTCTTTTCACCAGCCACTGTCTGCAACCCGTGTAGCACAGCTGGTCTCACTACTGTCCCGTAAGCCTTTCCTTTCACTCTTGCTGATACACGTCCATCACAGATCACTCTTACTATTTGTCTCCACCCATTCCAACCTGCCTGAGATTTCTCCTTCACCTCTCTAGATTAATATGGCAATATGGAGTATATTTGATGGGCATTAAGCTTCTATTACTGGTTAGCTGCTTAAGCCTCAAAGGTCTAGTCAACTCTAGTGTATAGCTGAAAAAGTAAATTTTGAACAGCAGATGTGTCTTGAAAAATATATTTGTGCAAATTTGCCTCTTTTGTCTTTTGCCCCTCTTCACGCTTTCTTTCTCTCACCTGTGCCCTCTGTTTCTCCCGCAGCTTCACCTCCCTCTCGATGAGTTTTTGTCGTCTACTGGTCTCTTCCTGTAGTCGCTTCTCCAGCTCCTCTCTCCTCAGGCGCTCTTCCTCCAAAGCCTGCCGCCGCACCTCTATCTCACGCTCCTAACACACACACACACACACACATGCGCACGCACACACAAAGTTAGTAAAAAAACCCCCAAGATTAAAATTATCAGCACTTCTGCAACCTCCCATGACATGCCACAAGATGTTTCCCACTGCACTCAGACTCAGTTGTGTTCCTCTTACGCTTGAGCGGTGGAGTAAACAAGCTCAAAGTTAAAGAGCTGTAAAGCTCTTTAGTGAAGAGGAACTCACTTAAATAGGAGTTTATAGCTCTCAGCTGGAGTGGCCAGTTTGCATCAGCTGTAAATTGTCTTTCCAGATATAGTTTGCTCAACCTTTTCTTCTAAAATTAAAGGCATTAAAAGGAAGTCGAACACACGTGGCACAAACACTCTTTTTTTTCTCTTTTTTTCTCTCAAACAATTTTTACCAGCTGCTGGAACTTTAGTTCCACTCCATATAATCATATAATCCATATCTCATAATATGGTAGATTCCCCTTCTTTATGTATGTTAATGTAAAAAATACATTATACATAAAAAATCTTGATACCAAAATTCAGATATAAAAAAATGCTAAAAAAAAAGTTTCAATACTTGGATGAAGTGGGTTATTATAATGGAATTGGAAAAAAAAAACAAAAAACAAGTAAGTCCATAGAGGTGGTCAGCTTAGCATGCAATAGATATCTGAGGTGCTATAGGTATCTGAGAGAGACACAAAGTCATCATATACTAATGTATGATGTATGTAGTAGTTAGTAAGGGGTCTGGATGTATTTGAGGGATGTGTGTTTACCCTGTGCTCCAGGAGCCGGTGTTTCTCTGCCTGGGCCTCACGAAGTAGCCGCTCCATCTCTTCTATCTTGGCCGTGTTGGAGGTGCTGGCACTGTATAGAGCACATGAGATGAAGCGTGATTTTCTCCTTCATTAGTGCAGACTGCCCACCCACAGCACAGACAGAAAAGCATCACAGCATCACTACACACTGTAATGATGCTTCAAAACATCTTCAGTTCTGGAACTAACACACACACACAAATATATACACAGAACACAGCAGGAATCAATAAAGCTGGTCATTGCTGGAATGCATTAGATCTCGGGCAGCGATCCCGAGACTGCAGACCAGATTGAGATTCTGATGCGTTCCACTCAAACATCAAAAGCAACACGTGGAACAAATCGAAGCAGCCCCTCCTCCCCTGAACCCCTTTACTTTCTCCTCTAATCCCCTCAGCCCACCCTCCCCCACATCCACACCTTCTATGTCAAAACCCAACCTCAACCTTTACCAGCCGTCCACTAACCGCAAACAAGTTTCCCAAATACGCTGACTCTCCATCAAAAAACAGATTTCTGAAAAAGCACTATTTTTCTTAGCTATAATAATTCAGTGAATTGTCAATTTGACTGCTTTCCATTTACCCCAAAAATTGGGGTAAGAACTGACCATCAGCAAAGACGTGTTCTATCTGAAGTTTGCATCTTTTTTTAGATTAAATTTATGTTAACAGGTAATGGAAGGTTTTAGCACTGATAATTATCACTCTGCAAACTGCAAACATACACCACTGTCTTGCCACAATTGTTCCAAGCAGACTTTATGATGTGGGTTTTGACGTACCGCATAAAAACAGTCGCTGCAAAATGTTGTCAATACTTATGTTTAGCAATGACATTATCACATCTGCAAGGGCAGATTAAAGAAAACAAAAAAACATCTTTTAATAGATTAAAAGCTTTGAGTTCTTGTTAATTGCATGGCTAAAAATGACCAAAAGATTTGCTTTAAAATATCACTTTAATTCAGCTCTGTAAACACTCGACAATTAACCTGCTGTAGTCATTAACAAAAGATCCTCCAAAGTTCAGAGTGCTGATTGACAGGTGTGAAGCTACCTTGAACTATCCTGTAATTTAACTGTGGCGGCACCTACTCTGCACTTTCTGTGAAAGTTTGTGCTGTTAAGTGACCCCTAATTACTCCAGTACAAGCTTCAGCATAATCACAGCTCCACTACCTGCTAGTTACTAACACAGACGCAAACAAGCAGCCAAGCCGCAGCAAGAACCAGTCCAAACCAGCGTGTAGACATGACTGTAGCATACTCAGCATTGCTTTAGCAACTGCATCTGACTAATACCAGACAGACGGACATAAATCTTCATGCGCATCATTGTTCCATCCTTTTCTTTTGTCTCCCGCTCTCTCTGTCCAAGCTGGCAACCATCTGACCAGAAGGTCAACATCTGCATGCTTTTTCTCCCCTTTCATCCCCAGAATCGTTCGAATGATTCTTACCTGCGTCTGTGTAAATGGACCGTAGTCATATCTGCTCTAGATTCAGCAGGATCCTGAAGTAAGCTGGCTAGAATGTGCTGCATTGCAGCAACACAAAGAGCATGCAGTCTCCCCGCGCTCTGCTGTTGATTACATTCAAACAGAAGAAAAAAAATCTCCAAAATCTGTTTCCTCTAACTGTTCCTGCTGTAATCGGAGACTCCTTGTCCTGGCTTGAGTGATGGGGGGGTACCCCCCTCCACCATCCTAGTCTGATTCTCTAGAGCTACAACCTCTAGTGCAGCACACGCTTTACATTAATCCAGCAGAGTGCTCATATTACACCAGCACACACACACAGTTATAGGCCAAGCCTATTCATACTTTCCATATGTAGTTAGATTTTATATACAAACGCCCATATACAAAGACAAGCCCAGCATCAGCACAACTTCATCGCTGTAAGACATGACTTCATACTGGCTTGTATCACATTTCCTTTTCTAAACCTCCAAACAAAGTTTTAGAATAATCTTTACTGTAAATTATGATGCAAAGGTTAATTATGAAAACATGCATTTTTATTGCCAGTGCATCAGTGGCTAATGAAGCTCTACAGCGCTTATGCAAGCGTCAGGCAGGAAGTCAGACAAATGCGTCTTTAGTTTCAAAGCAGTAAAAAGAAATAACGGAGAGATTCGTCAATTTATTAAGTTATTATTTATAGTTCACATCTGATTACTGAAACAACAGAACTCATGAAACTTTATAGGTACCAAAGTCCAGGAAAAATGGCAGTAATGGACACAACTGGCTGACCTAGAAATGTTGTCAGGTGAACAGGCGGAGATGCTGGTCTCCATGCTGTCTGAGCTGTCCACGCTGAGTGTGTCAAAGGCGTGCCCGTTGTCACGGTAACCCAGGGAGTCAAGGTAGACGTTGGTCTGAGAGGTGGTTCGGCCACTGAGCTCGTTCAGTCTTGACCTGTGCTCTTCTCCAACCATCTGCTGACTGTATCCTATTAAAAAAAAAAAGAGAGAGAGAAAGAGAGAGACACAGAGAGACAGTCAAAAGAACACGAGAGTGAAGTGACACACAAAATATGAAGAAAGGAAAGAGGTTTGAAAGAAAAAAAGCAAGAGAGGGAAGAAAGAGAAAAGCAATGTTTCTCTAATCCATCAACAGGCTTTCCACTGTTTACCTGATGCAGCAGGTACTCTCCCACTGGCCCATGGCTCTCCATACTTGCTGACCAGGCCGCTGCCCACTACCTGAGCTCGCAGTCCCTCAGTCCCCTCACACACACCAGCCACCGTGCAACCACACACACACACCAAACCTCAGAGCTGGGTAAATCCTAAAAAGTCTTCAGCTCTTTGTGATGTTCTAAACTCATGCACAGATGTTTCTGTAGGTCAGGTAGGAATAACTCCACAGAATTAAAATAATTATGAAGTGTCCAATGGACAGACTGGTCTATAGGTCAGCTCTGGCTGAGTGTACCGTATGGTATGTGTGTGAAGATGACTCCAGTGGATTTGGGCCAGCCCAGGAACCGCGATAGGCATCAAGCAGCTCAGGCACGAAGACAGCCCCGCCTTACTGATGACCCGGCCCAAGGGAACCCCAGATAAAGCACTTCCACACACAGCACAACACTGTTTATCAATGCAGCAGGATGTTAAACCCCCATATACATATACCTTTAAATACAATCGTGCCTAAATGAATTTGAATTAATTTATCAGCTTTGTATTATGTAGGAGCTCTTATTTAAAAAAACAAAAAGATTAAAAAGTGGTTCTTCTATGTATCTATGTGGTCGAGAACGACACGAATGCCCATTGCTAATAACACAAGAGCATTTCCTGCCTCTCATCTTACCATCATTTTTCCACTATCTCAACAAACCAGTAAACAAGACCAGTAAGTTTCCACCCAGATATCCCAACCCCTAACAATTTAGGCCACAGCTCAATGTGCTTTATAATCTGTAACTTTACACTACTCATCAGGTTTGGGCACCTACATACAGAGAATGTTAACTTCAGCCACATGGATCATTTTCAGCAGGTCAGCACTCAAGTTTTCTTCATTGATGGCATCTAAGGGTGCAACATTTTAGTCATGGGTCATTCCACCCATTTCTTAGGAATCACCGTTTCACATAATGCTGCCAAGCTGGGATGGTGATGGCTATAATGTGCTTTCCCCAACTTATGTTGCAGCTAATGCAGCATCATTAGGCTCAGCAGGCTTAAAAGAACACATGTTGCCAACTGCCAGTTAAGATGCCATCCTCTCCACCAGAGAAAGTAAGGCTGCGTGTACTTTCAAGGATTTGTGGTTTAGGCTGAATCATATAATAGACGTATGTGCCACTCAGGAATATAGGTTCAGACAAGACATTGGCCAAAATGCATTAAGAAGGTAAACCATGAAATTCAACATGCATGATTCAATTATGATCCTCTGCCTCTTTTAAAGTTAGTATAAGTGTTGTACAGTGTTATCACCTAGATGATCCACCACCAGCCTGAAAGTTGTTCAGTTTGACAATCAGTGTGATATTAAACACACCAAATTACCCATTTCCTGCCCAAGTCTTCAGATTTAAGTCTTAAAATGCATTGTATTTATCACTGTTTCAGTTGAGGACCGTCTCCTGCTACACTGCCACCATGTTCTCTGAGAGAGATGTACGTAAGCTAGACTAGTCATGGTGTTAATGGCTGGGTATTAAATGTCTCACCACTCTCTAAAAGAATTTGTCTCTGTAAGTTACGCCCCAAGCTTTAGGACAGGATGCAATGTTCCTGCCAAGATGACACCATACACTACATTCTGTTCTGCAATCACTTACATACACAGACCCCATTAAAAAACACTCAATAAGAAAAAAAAACCCCAAGAAATCAGAAAAAATACTCCAAAACTACTCACAGCCCCATTCATGCCAAAACCATTATAATGCACATACTTTATACAAGGTTAGACTCTTGTATGTATTTTCATAACTATACCACCACCTCCAAAGCTGACATGCACTATGGTGCCTGTTTCACCCTGTGAATGCTGGGAAAGATGTCAGCACCACCCTCAACAATGTTTAGGATAAACTGCACAGATAATGGATGGATGGATGCATGAATGAGCTACAGTGGCCTGATACTACAGACTCTTCCACTGCCGAGACACATGCCGAGACGGTTTCAGTCAGTAAATCTGAGCTGAAAGTGGACATGAAATGCATTCTCAAAATTTTTTTATCAAACAACATAATTTCATATGGATTTTACTTAAACAGTGTTTCATCCACTACTAGAATCATCAGCTGTCAGGCATAAGTAATCAGATATGATTCCTTAAACTCAAAAAGGAGAAATTCTTTAATATACATTGTATAGAGCTTTTTTAAAATATACTGTTTTTGTTGATAAGTTTTAGTGGTTCTGTGATCACGTTCACTGTAAAGCCTTTAATGGCTTCTGCTGCAAACTCAAGTGAGAAATTCCTGCCGGGAGTGAATAAAGTAACAGGGTCATGCCACGATCGCAGATGTCCCTGCAGTGGAAATTGTGTTGTAGCAGCAGCACCCTATTATGGACTAAAAGTGACACTCCCCTACCTTTTTTAGACTTGCCTGTAGGAAAAGAGAAAGAGAGAGAGAGAGAGAAAAAAAAAAAAGAGTGTGTGTGTGTGAGAGAGAGAGAAAGAGAGAGAGAGAGAGAGAGAGAGAGAGAGAGAATGAATAGCCAAGATCAGATTAGGTCATAGTACAGAAAGAATCAGTCCTATTTTCAGGGTACTTGACACTATGGGAAGTGTGAAAGTGTGTGTGCACGTGCATGTGTGGGAGAGACCGATACAGAAAGAGGAAAGAACTTACCCTTGTGTAGGCGGCGCGTATCCGTTTCTTTAGCAGACACCGTGAGGAGCCTGTTCAGCACGCTGCCACAGCTGGAGCTCTGGGTCAGTGGTAGGTGAGACTGGAAGCAGTGTGAGAAAACAGTAAGGATTTATGTGCAATGTGGCTCTTTTTATACATTTTCAGGACAGATATGCCCTGCCTGTGTCAGGAAAAAATAAACAGGATTAAGTTATGAACTAAATGGCCATTTTTTGTAATTCATCTACCATACATGTGTCACTATCACTGCAGAAGCACAATTTAATATTCTCAGGATTGATGGGTGTTACACCTTAAGTTGTGCAGTTTGAAGTTATAATTCATCCTATTCTAAGTACAACCTTCATCAGTGGTCAGGCTCCGACCACAGGACCACTGTAGACCAGATCATTTTTGGATGATGAGCTACAGCAGCAGGGTACTGTAAACCTCTAAATATAATTGCTGATACGTTCATGTCAATGCAACATATATTAGCATGGCACTACAGAACTAGACACACTGCAATCTTCCATCCAAATAATATCTGGTAACCAAAGGTAAAGGGCTCCCAAAATGATGCAGAGTGGCTAAAGGGCTAGAATTCTAAACTACAGACCTGTAGGGCAACATTAGCTAATAAACAAATGCACATTGAATGTAGATTAAAAAAAAAGAAGGTGCGGATACTAAAAAGCGTCTGTATTTGATACATACGGGATATGTGAAAGTTTTATCTGTGTGTGCATTCTCACTTTAGATGGCATGCTGCGTCCTAACGTGGCGCAGCTGAACTGAGGGCTGATGGTCGGCTGCGTCTTTTTCCGGGGAAGCGTGTCGCACAAGTGACCGTCCTTAATTAGCCTCTTCCTTTCCTCCACACTTCGGAAATGCTGAGGACAAAGCATTACATGAGTACACACACACACACACACACACACACACACACCTGTGCACAGAGACACAAAGCTTGCACATGGTTTACCTGCCTGTGGCGTGGGTGTTTTTTGGCAGGTAGAGGCGGAGGAGTGGAGTCAGGGAGAGGAGAAGGATTGAGATATGTGACCATATCCTCCGGCCAGTGCACGGAGGGTGGTTTGGGGATGGGATGAGAGCCCACAGAGAAGGAAGCAGTGGAGGAGCAGGGAGGACAGCCCAGTGAGCAGGAAGAAACAAAGAGCTTTTCAAAGGACAAGATGAGAAGAACGGGGAGAAAGAAAGATGAGACGGATAAATGTTTTCTTCACTATGAGTCAACACATAGATCTTATAGCAGTGGTTTGGCCAAATTCACAACAAACTTACACTTTGTCCATACACGTGGCTTACAAAAACATCCTACTATGTTTGGGATAATAAACTGTTCAGTTTCAGACTAATAGCTCAATAGAAAAACAATCATTTAGAATTTGTTCATTTATTTTGATTATAAAATCGAAATAAACTGAATCCGGTTAAACAGAAATTTTATCTGATTGGACGAAGTGAACGTCAGACGTTGTAGATGACAGGTGTAGAAAAAATGGTTTTATGGGAACAATGTTGGTGTGTAGATATTTTTTGGAAAGTAAATGAGTTGTAAATTGGTTGTAGATAATGATGTCCTTGATGCCTAGCATGTTTTTAAAAAAAAAAAAAAAAAAAAAAAAAAAAAAAAAAAAAAAGCAGCAGCAACACTTGCTAATCAGCCCAAGTCATTCTGCTGAGCCTGCTGTAATTTTAGGCTAAAGATACAAGCACGTTGACTAAAAACTACACTAATATGCTGAAAGAGCAGCTGCTCAATTCAAACTCGTGTGCTTCTCGTTGTCATGGCGCTGTTTTTGCTAAATGACACTCCATGCATGGGTTTAAATTTTGGCTTGGATTACAAAGAACAGTTGAGATTTCAGGAAACTGCACTGTGCTTATAAACACTTCAGTCTCTGCATGCAAACATACCTATTATGCTATACAGTGCCTAGAACCCGTATAATAACATACACAGATCTGTTTGAGAGACAGTTCTACCTGCTTTCAGAAACTGTACAAGTTAATTTCACAAATCTATGAAAATATCACTTTGACATAAATACTGATTTTGTAATTTTTGCTACTGCTGCTACTAATAACAGTAATACTCATCATTATTGTAGTTATTATGATGAGTAATAGGAGTAGTAATAGTTTTGTGATTATTTTTATGCCCGTTGGTTATTTCTTTTTCATTAGAATAAAATGTTATGAAACTTTTACAAGATCTTTGACATACAGCTGCTGTAAAATATGGTGGATCCTGCCATATCTGGCAACACTGAACTAGATGCCTTACAGTTTAACCATGTCAGCGAAGGGCAGAGAGGCCAGCAGAGGAAACTCTGTCCTTTTTGAAGCTGTATTACCAGGCCACGAGCTAAACACCTTGCATTGGTTGAACATGTTCCTTCAGACATCATGCTTTCATTTATACTCTGGAAAACAGTTGAGAGAATAGTTAGGAATGGAGTTATACAAAGAGCTAGCAGCTGCATGTGGCGAAATCACATTAAACTTCATAAACAACCCTAAAGATAAATGATGGTTGTAAGCGTATATTATGTTGAGCCTCACAGCTCAAGTTCAAATGAAGCGAACTCTGAACTGTGTGTTGCTAAACAACTGCATATATTCTTGAGGATAATTTGTGCAAATTTAATATTTGGCCAAACCATTGCTTTAACAGCTGAGCACAATCATATCTTGTCTTGTCTTCTCACAGAAAGTCACTGACTCAAAAGTAACCCAAATGATAGTTTGTAACTGCCGCAGTGTGGCTGCACATCACTGAACACACCCATTCACACACCTCATCCTCGCTGGGAGGGGGTTTGCAGTCTTCTGGACTGGGCCCAGGGCTTGGGCTGTTTTCAGGCTCAGAGATGAGGGCTTCAGGGGAGGGCTGTGCTTGGGCAGGGATGGGGGCAGGGGTGGGGTCTACCCCAAGTTGGGAATACAGTTCATTGATCTCACTGACTGTGACATAACCCTGTGGAATAGACCATTTGAAAAACAGCAGGGAGCAGGGTTAGGAGGGTTGAAAGGTTAGACACATAAGAGTTAAATCACGACAACAGAATGCAAGCATTAATAACTGAACAGATATCACCAAGTTAAAATACGTTAATCACGCAAAGAATATTAAAATGCTCAAAGCAGACCTTTGCTGGACTTGCTTAAGAAAAGCAATGCATTATGGGATGCAGAACTGAATGCAGGCTCATGCGTTGCATGCACAGTGCTATGGCAATACCTCAATGCTCTTGATGGATAGAGAGGAGAAGAGACAGGAAAAGGCCAAGAGGTCAGCAGGAGGTACAGAAAGGCATTTGTGGCCACGGCTAAAGTCGCCATGAGGCTGACAGATGTCAGCCAATGAGGAGCCATCCTGGAACACAGGGAAAGAGACCCTATTTCCATACCACAGTTTCCATGATCACCCTGGCACATTGCAGGATGAGCTTCATGGGGGCGCGTGATGGATGAGAAGATGAAGGTTCTATTAGTCCTACTAACACAGCGTTCACGCCACTGTGCCACATAAAAGTGCATGATGAGGTTTGAGGAGAGAAAGCTGTGGCCCAGTCCAGACTACCACGGCATGTGTAGTCCAGGGTGAGAAATAAGTGCTATAGTCCTTTTGCCCAATAAAGAACTATAAACAACACCAGAAGGTGATTTGTGATTGACAGCTGATGTTTAAGACCTACCTCTTTCATACTGAGGGGGTTGACAGGGAAGCCCCGACCCCCTGTGAGCTGAGCATAGTTCTTCTCCAAGCTGACCAGATTCTCCTTTTCCTGCGAGAAAGCAGATTTGTGGCACTTTAGTTTGCATGGATTAGATTTAGAAACAAGATTATTTTACAATATAAAAACCAGATTATTGCCAAGTGAAAGGAACATCTGCTGGATTATTCTTGCCGATTACCATGGATAATCATTCCGATGGTTTCTTGCACTCACAGAAGAAAACCTGATCATTCCGTACTATGCTATGCTAGGGTGTCCCACCATAGCAATTCTTCAGGACAAAAATTGAAATTCTTATCAATAATGGCCCTAATTTTGTTCACACTTGGGTCTACAGTCACCAGAGTTTTACTAGGAATATTGGATCAACTCTCCTTGCTTGTAGAACCTGGTTTGCTTTCAAATCTTATCCAGTCTTGGAAAACTCAGGAAACGTTAAAGGGAACAACTGCATGTGTTAAAGACTTTCTTCCTCAATATTCACGATTCAGAGACAACACCTGAACTACAAACTGACCCGCTGAAGCATCATCTGCAGGTTATTCTTCTCCTTCACAAAGCTATCCTTCTCCTTCTGGGCCTGCTGGATAATCTGAGCAGACTGCTTCTTCAGAGCTAAGAGTTTCTCCTAAGGGGTAGAAAATAGAAACAAGTAAGAAACTTTATACACACACACTAGATATAGGTTCATAGACTTGGACTTGCACCCAGACTTGTCACTTGACCTGGACTTCACAAACTATACGCTCAACCCACACCCAAAGATATTAAGATAAATTTAGAGAATTATTTTTGAAGATATAGGATTTCCTTCCTATAGTGAAAACATACACAACAAACAAACAAGCATCTCTTTGTCTTACCTTCCGGCTGACAATGCTGCGCTGGTACTCTGCAATCTCTCTGAGGACCTGTTGAATCTGGGTTTCTTTCTCCTCGTCTTGACGGCTCTCTTTTTCCAGCTGTTGGAACTCCAGGTCTTCAAAACGTTTGGTCTCCACTTCCAGCACTTCTGAATCCTGTTTGACAAAAACATGCACATATACAGGCTTAATGGCTGGATAAATTATACAATCGCAGGTCCAATGAAGTCATCAGCGAGCTGCACTGTTTGCAGACAAAGGGGTTTAATATGATTTGCAATTAGGAGCCTGTAATCTATTAGTTTGATTTAAATCCTTCTTTTCATTGACCAAACTGGTCCACTACAAGAATCCTCCAGGTTTTTGAAGACAAAATTTTGATAGCAAGTATGTTTATGAACTTTACTCTGCTGAAGACTCAAACTTCTCAGGGTTCTTATGGCATGATAGGGTGTCAAGAAACAACCTTAATACAACAACTGCAGATGCTGCATCTACATCTTTGAGATCTTTCAGTTTGACCTTTGCCTTAAACCACAGACATCACACACAAATGTCCTATCTGTGGACTGCTGGGTCCAACCTTACAGTCTCCCCATCTCCAACAACTGCCCAGATATCAGTTCACCCTTTCTTAGACAGAGGGAGTAATCAAAGGGTTAAAAGTTTCACCCCTGCCTGGAGGCAAGGCCGATCACAAGCATCTGCTCTTCTGTGGGCAACCACTCAAGACGCAGCAAGCACTACTACTCTCCCTACTGAACTCTGACCTTTAAATAAATCAAGTCATTGCACTCATCACCAACCAGACCCTTTGGGCCAAATAAAACAGTCGCCTCTCAGGCTGGCTATAGATACAGCCTTCCATCCCTGTACTCTCCATGGTTTACTGACCACACACACACACACACACACACACACACAATACCCCCTGTCCTGCCTCTGGTTCAACATAGAGACTGTGTGTGGCCACTCACATGATTAAATAAAAGGCCTCCATATACTAAAAGTGTTTATGTAGCACACAGCCACATCTTGAAAGGTGTAACAAAAGAGAGTAGAGCTGCAGAAAAAAAAGAAAATTACACACCATGATCATTGGATATTGCAGAGTAAACAACCTTCTCAGATTTTCTTTACACTGAGGGGATACCAGGGAAAGTTTACAAAGCAAATGCAGCCATTTTATTGTCTGTTCAAAAGCACTGCATAAGTCTTTTCAGTTTTATTTGTAACACAAATGGTAAATACAGGGAAAAAAGTATTTGGACACTTCTTGTCCTTACAATGCCATGTTTATACTTTCCACAAAAAAGATATGTTTTAGTTTAAAACCTTCTCAGAAATATGGATGTCTGTTTCCTTTCACCTCCACTAAGAATGAGCTTTTCTTCACAATCATTTAGATCTTAAACATTTTATTATTTTACAACCTACCCAATACTGATAATAGATTGTAACAACCCTTGCAGGATCATGTGCAACTCATCCAAACATCTGAAAGTGATTGATCAGTATTCCAGTATGTGACTGATAAGCAGAGGGTTAGCATTTACACATGTTTGAAGTGAGTGAGCAAGCAATTCCACAGAGGAGGAGGACTGAAGAAAAGGATGAAGGCTCCACACGAGTACTGACCCTGGAGAGCTGGAGAAGGAGCTGCTCTTTCAGGGCCTCGGGACACGTGTCCAGCTGAGCACGCTGATCAGCCAGCAGGGTGGCCAGCCGCTCTACCTTTACTCGCTCAGCATCGAGCTGGGCTTTATCCTTCATCGCACACACAGGGCAGAGAGAGAGGGCAGAGGCGTTAGTGCAGGGGCAGGATGGGCAGGCTAGGTTAGTTGCTACCCTGGGATAAGCAGAAGAACACATGGGATATGAAGGAGGGTGATGGATGAGTGGTGATTATGAGTTGCATTATGGCAAGAGAAAAATGCAACACAGATTAGTGTGGCTTTGGAACAGGAAAAAAAAGCTTCCGTTTCTGAAATGAAAAACTAATCTAACTTATAGGTCCTGTCTTTTTTTTATTTATTTTTTTAATTTACTTCACTTAAATTTGTGAGTGTACAAGAAACAGTGGTCATTTTACACAACCAGCCTCTATTTGTCTATTAGAATCAGAATTAAGCTCTTCCTGAGCTTATCTGTGGCAGATTGAAATGTTATGGGCTACTTTTCTGATTGGCTGGCCTCCCCACAAGAGAACTAAGGCACAACATGTTCAAAAAGCAGGTAAGACTGAAATCTTCAGGTACATTCAGACTCAAATTCTCAGTGATATTGGACTGAAAAAATCATTCTGCATCACAACTAAAACAGGCCTTTTGCATTATTTTGTATCTTAAACTCAGGCGTGATCACTACAAATCTTTGCGACACCTACATTTTCAGCCACTTTATCATGGCCCTTGACTCCCAAGCAATCAAGCAGCTGCCGGAGTAACTGGAAGCTGCCAAAATGTGGATCTGAACTCAAAAACGAATGGAGGAGAGCAGCCACAGGTGCTGTCATTCCACCAGCCGTGTGTGGAAACAGTACACCTACGCTGTACCCCAGGATGAATATATTTGTGAGGTCACAGCAGCGTGAAGCAGAGAGGGGGAGCTTATCACCTCTGACGATGACTGACTGGTTGCCATGTGGCCTATATGTATGTGTTCTTTCGAATACCTGAGATTTCTCTGCCTGTGCCTTCTTCTCCATGTCAGCCATTTTGTCTTTGAGTTGCTCCAAGGCCACCTTTTCCTGCTGCAGCTGAGCCATCTCGGAATCTTGCTCCCCTTCCAAAAGAGCACGTTCCACCTCCATCTAGACACACACAAACACAAGGTTATCAATAAATGGACAATTTGTCACATTAGAGCAGAAGCAATGTCTACATGGCACTCTTCTTGACAAAGATTTCACTAATTTTGGCTTTACATATGCCCATTTGTCAATTTTTCTACATCTTTCTATTTGTCAGAACTCTGTAGCTCCCAACCAATGATAAGACAAACTAATGGGAAACGAGCCATTATATTTTGCACAGATAAAAGAACGAGCTATTCTTCCACTACTGAATTCATAAAGCAGCCATATCTACTTAAACTGCTCTCTAAATGTGTGAAATAAATTCCAGCCACTCCATCCAGTGTAAAGCCCATAAGGGAATGATGATTAGGTAAAAAGTTATAATAGCTGGAAACACAAATCAGATACACTGCTGCTCTAATTTCTCTCTATTACATGGACGTCTCTACCTCTCTAACGGACTCCTCCATCTGGTTGTCTAGCTCTTTTATTTTTTGCTCCAGCTCCTCCATGTTGTTGAGCACCTGGATCCTCTCCTCCTCGATACGTGTCACCTCCTGTTTCAGCTCCTCCTCGGACCCCTGCTGATGACATCACATTTCAAAGTAGAGCCCTCTTCTCCAATTCTGCTACAGTGTGGACATTTCAAGAACATATAACTATGCTTTCCAGTAGAAAGGAAAGAAGGCAACTCCATGCTGAACCTTCTGATGGAGCTTAGTGTAGGAATCAGTGGGCAATAAAACCCGTCCAGCTGTTCACACGTTATGCCCTTTAATACAATAAACACTGTGCATACATTGGACATGTAAAAGGTGTTCGTTAACATATGTGAATACTCAACAAAAAAGTGCTTATACTTGGGGTGTGTAGAGCAGATCTCATTCAAGTGACAGGTTGTTTTTTCTGCCAAAAGGTTTGAAAGAAAATGAGTGCAGACGTAAATAACAAGGGAAAAAATGGTGGACTTTGGCTTGATTTCTGAGGTCCTACCATCATAAACACTTAAATGTATTTTTTTCAATGAAAATCACTGATTTGAGGTATTTCACAAGGCATGATTTCTCCATTTAGCAAGTCATTTTTCGAACCCCAATCAAGCTGAGCTGAGTTCCTGTTATTTGGAGTTATAACTGCTCTGTGAAATGTATCCCCCCATCTGTCAGCAATGCAGGAAGTTCCCACTTTTTGTCACTCTTAGCTTCAGATCAGTAAAGTGAGCCTTCATTTTTTCTTGTCATCAGTCACATGTGCAATCATAAAGCAGGACACACAGCTGAGTGCTCCCACCTCCCACTGTGGAGTTTAAAGAATGAGGTGTTTGATCTCTCCCTCACTTGAGCTCGAACACACTGTGTGTAACCTTGCTATATTTGGACAACGATGTTTATCTCAGAACAGCAGGTTTATGTTATGGAGTATGTCCCAGAGCTGCACCAAAAAGAAAATTGGGGGAGAGAGAGAGTGAAAGAAAGAGAGAGAGCAAAAGAAAGAGAGAGGGCCTCTTGTAGGTGTGATACATGTCAGAAATGGATAAACCCTGATCTCCTGCAAAGCCACTTAATTACATTAGCTGGACCAGGGAGGACACCCGCCACATTCTTTTGTATACTGTGTTTTGTGTGTGTGTGTGTGTGTGTGTGTGTGTGTGTGTGTGTGTGTGTGTGTGTGCGCGCATGCACATGGCCTGGGGAGGGCAGAGAGAACCCTCTCCAAAAGCAAGGAATTAGAAGCAGGAAGAATGCCTGCCTTTACTAAATATACAATTAACTTACAAGATTACAAACATAGGAAGCCACATGAGCTGAGCTAAGGAAGTCCACAGTGAAGAATCCTCTCAGACAGAGGTCACCAGAAAATGAAATCAACTTGAAGAATAAATGCTTTCAGACTGGTGTTATTTGGACAAGAACCTGATAAGAAAATATCAGGCCAAGACATCTGTACTTATGAAGGGATGTCTGAAGAAAAGGTTAAGGTTCTAGTAAGGAATACATGAGACACTGTAACAGAAAGCAGCGCATGGAAATCATCAGAACTTAGAGCATTAGAGTCAATGAAACAGCTTATGCACTCAGTAGGACCAATCCATTGCTTCATTATTCGACATAGCAACCATTCACTTTAATGTATGTTAATGTAATTACAAACGACAGGGTCTTTCCCCGCCGTTTGCCCTGTGAGAACCCGAGACCCAGTGACGAGCAGCTATGAAAATGAGTGAGTGAGTTAGAGTAATTACAAACCAATTCAGTTGTGGTGAAATGTCCAAAGGGTGTAAAAAACAACGTTAAAACAGTAGCCCACAAAACTCCAGAGCAAAAAAGAGGGTCAGGAATTTTAAGAATCACTTTTTCAGAAGAGTGCACAGCACTTGCTTATTAGGATGGGAACAATGTGAAGTGAAAGTGAAAGTGACAACCCGCGTCATTGGGAGGTCACAGTACAGCAAGCGTGAACCACAACGAAATTGGACCTCTGCTTTTAACCCAAGCACACAAACACCGTGCAGCAGTGGGCAGCTATTGAAAGCACCCGGGGAGCAGTGACTAGGGTTAGGGTTAGGGTTATGTATGAGATCAGTCAAATCTAGCTTTAACCCTGACCTGCAAATTCAAGTTCTAATGAAGACGGAAAGGGATAAAGTGGCTGAAATGTCTTTGTTCTTTGAAAAAAAAAAGTTTTGCAGACCTTTTCTAAAGTTTTTCTCTGTTGGTTATTTTCTGTTCAAAAACACTGGACTGCAACCCTTCTGAAATCTCACCTTGCCAGGTCTTGCCAGTCGAGGAGAAGGAGTGGGGGCACTGCTGCGAAGACTGAGAGCTGGTGACTCTGCCCTGAAATCTCTCTGCCCACTGCGTACCTGGCTCTCCTCGCTGGTCGGGAGTTCCCCGACCCTGGTGCCGTAGCCATTTTCAAAACCACCGTTAGAAATTTCGGTAAACAGGGACTCCTCCTCAGACACCTGCAGCTTCTCTAGCTCCTTATTGATCTTCTGCAGGTCGGCCACAGTCGAGGCGCTTCGATTTCGCTCTGAACACAGACTGAGAATGGTCTCCAGACGCTGGCGCTCCTTCAGGAGAAAGAAATCAATAGAGGTTAAACGTTCCACTTTTCAACAGGGTTTAAAGTAGGCCAGTGATAACAGAAACCTCTTCATCAGAAAACGGTGTGAAAATATTCCTGATTTACTAATAAAGGGTTAAATCATGAAGGGGGTAATTTGCTTTACCTTTCATTTGACAAAAATGAAGCTGCAAGTGAAATGCCATTGGCTCTTCCTTTAGTTTCAGTAACAAAGTGAGAAAAAAAAAAGTTGTAAAACTTTACTTTAAGCTGTAAAAAAGTGTTGCAATCAATATTTCTGCCTGATAAGTTCAGAAACGTCCACTGATGAACAAAGGACACACTGTAACAAATGATACTGCTACCATCATTATGTAATAATAATAATAATTATGACAAGAACAGAAGCTTTTGTCACTGTTATTTTTGATGCATCTTAACTGAGGAGCAGACTGTACAGGGACTGTAACAGGGAAGGCTTTTTGTACATAAGATCTGCCTGCAGCTCTGAGTGTGCAGTTGAGCACTTTCACTAAAGTGAAAGTGAAAATTTGTCATTGTGAAACAAGGCACTGCACACAGTGAACCACAATGAAATGCATCCTCTGCATTTCACCCATACACACATGCAGGGGGCAAGTATGTAAAGCGGAGCAGTAATGAGGACGGTACCTTATTCAAACCTACTGGTCCAGGATTCCAACCCACCACCTTCTGATTTTGGAGCCTATTCCCTAACCAATAGGCTGCCACTGCCCAATTGCCTTATTGTAATACTAAAGTTTAAAATTCAGCTTTGCTCACAAGTGGCTGTCTTAGTGTCTTGCAATAAATCGATTAATACAGGCTGCAAATGTGTTTTTCATTGGGGGCTGCTAATTTAACTGTCACCGGGAATGGAGCTATTCTAAGCAAAATTACCAACATTTGTGGTCAGAAAAAAACTGTCCTTTTGATTTTTCTGTCAAACTACTGCTTAATGTCATCAGCAGTTCACCCTTACATTTGATGTTCATAGACACTCTTCCTCTGGAGCTGTTTTTTATGGAAATCCTTATCAAATTCTACAAATATTTCACACCCAGGATCCAGCTGCAGATCTCACAAATCTGCTGAACAACAACTCCAGTGTGACACACAGAAGCTCACATCACAGCTCCTCTTCCAGACACAGACCCAGCCTTCAGCAACATTCCATTAAACCCATCCGATCGCTGTCAATGTAATATCGAGCAGCCGCCTCGGAATCTGCCAGATCCCCACTCTGAGGAGGAAAACTAGAGCAGAGAAAGAGCAATTCAATAAAAGCCTCTGTGCAAGAGGCAGCTGAGAGAACAAGCCTCCTTGTGAAACGGCTTTGAACCTGATTAACAGGCCGGAAAAGCTCCACATGCAGCCACTGCTCTGGAAATAAACACCCCTCTCAACTTTCATGATAGGAAACAATGAACCAGAACAAACAAACCAGTAGTTGGAGATTCATACAGATGTGCATCAATGATACCATCCATTTAACAGCTAAATATATGAATCCAATCCAGGTATTCATATACAGTCTATTTACTAAACTCAGGAAGATTCATTATTGATTATTGTTTCGTGTTGTTTTCTTACAGTGAGAAGGTTCTGGGTTCTAATCCCAGCTGGGATGGCCTGGAGTCTGCATGAGTTTCCTCTTGTAGTATAAAGGCTTGCAAATCAGCTGAACTGGAGATGCTAAACTGACTCCAGACGTGTGTCTGAGTGTGCCTGCCCTGTGATGGACTAGCAATCGGTTCTCAGAAGACTATCTAGAGTTTCCCCAAAAATCAGGATCATTCTTCTGCTGCAGCCAATACAACAGGCTTCAGCATATTTTTCTTCCTGTAGCCTTCCTGTTTCTTCCAGAACCATCCCTGCTGCTTTTATTCCGTCAAACATCCATGTGCTAATAAACCTATCAATAACTAACCAGGAAAATTCCTTTTTTTCAATATTTTTATGTGCTAGAAGAGCAGAAATGTGTAGAAGAAGCTGAATTAGGTCAAATATCTTCATCTTGCCTCATTTTTAAACTTATATGCAGGTTATATTCCCACATATTCCCAGTTTCTGCATTTTTAAAGATTTTTGGATCTACAGCAGTATGATTAGCAGATACACTTTTATTCTTTAGAAGGATCAAGGCAATCACATGATCCACCAAACATATTATCAAGTCAAAATAACTTTATTAATAAAATAATCTTTATCCATTTTTCATGGACTAAAGAATGCACCTGTGAACATTCTTAATTAGAACTGCGGTTGAAAGCTAAAAACAACTAATTACAAAAATAATTTGTACAATTTTCATACATCATGGCAGGTCGAATTGAGATTATTTTTTGACAATTCACATGAATGAAAAACTAGATTTTTTACAGCCCTAAAAATGTACCAATGGCAACATGATCATTTGACCACATCCTGCAGCCCCATGACGTACACAGATGAAAAGATCATAAAAAGAGAGCTGAACTCACCATGGCAACATCGCAAGAGGTCAGGTGCATGGTTACAGCCTTGCTACAAAGAAATACAAACGCCGTGGCTAAACTAACCAAACCTGAACTAACGTTCCAGCAGAGAACAGTGCAAAACTACCAATGATCAACTGAATGGGTGGGAGAGATCTTTTACTGAGGGTCCAGCTCTGAGCAAGGGAGTGCTAAATGAAAATGAATGCCATCTAAACCTTAGCTGGCACTGAACGGCGGAAGAGATGAAAATATAGGAGCGAGTGATTTAATCCTTCCGCTTTCACTCGTGCCCCGGGTTCCAGCTGGTTCAATCCTGGGCATTAAACGGGGTGAAGAGTTCTCACCAGATTCCTCCCCACCAGTCGGATATACATGACCAGCTCAAACGTAAACAGGCCTAAAAGTGGAGCAGTCTCCCTTTGCTCTCACATGATCTGTTTCACTGCTGAAAGCTGACATGTTTTAAAAGCTTGGACAAAAACCTCCTTGTAATTGAAGTATAGTTTAGAGTGAATGCATGGAGCCCAAACTCACTGACAACAGAACGTGTGTTCAAGCACACACTTTATTTTCTGCCTGTTAAGAACCGGCCACTAGGTTTAAATCCTGTTTGAAGGGTGCTGACCATGACCTCCCCAGCAGGGGTGAGGACTGCAACCTGTTGCACTCTCATGTTACCCTCACCACCAGCTCACAGGGAGGAAGATACCTTGGCTGAGTGCTGGACAGATGTTAATTATATCAGGCCCAGAAACAGTAACTGCCCTTCACACATGATGGACTACTAGACGTGTATCTGCTTATCTGCTTAAAAATTGATGTAAGGCTGGGCAATATGGTCAGAAATCTTATCAAATCCATTATTCTTTTTTTTTATGAAACTATTTTTTAGATTAAAAAAAAAAAAAAAAATGTTGAGAAATACATTTGCAAACAAAAAACTGCCAAATTTCAGATTCTGCATGAATCTGCATGGTTGGAATGCACAAACATGTTGCTTTGTTCAAGAACACTCTTATCCAGACACTTTAATCCGGAGGGACTTACTTTTCTTAATTACAGGGACAGTTTCCCTGGAGCAACTTGGGGTTAAGGGTTTTGCTCAGGAACCCAAATGATGGTACTGCTGGAGGTGGGATTCGAACCTATGACTTTATATTTGCAGCATTTAGGAGACGCTCTTATCCACAGCAACCTCCATGTCCTAATTACAGGGACAGTCCCCCTGGAGCAACTCAGGGTTAAGGGTCTTGCTCAGGGACCCAAGCACCACCCAGCCCACCACTCCACCACCCACTGTTGGTAGTGCCAGAGGTGCAATTCGAACCTGGGACCTCTTGAGCCATAGGTCCATAGGCAAGTACCCACCACTAGACCACCGCCACCCACTTTTTAGTCTTAGTCCACAGGCGAGTATCCCACCATTGGGCCACCACCATATTTTCAGGGCATCTCTGCCCCTTATCATGGCTTCTGGACTGTGCCTTTTCTTGCTTATCAATCCCATCTTTAACTTTAGATTTGTGTTTTTTTTTTTATTACACTATTAAAAATGAGTGCCTCAATGTGTGCACTTTGCTAAGGATGCAATCAAAATGGTAAAGATTTTTGTCAAAAAAAAACTAAATTGTTTCATTGTCTTCAGTAACAATATATATGCTAGAAGTGATTTTGGTATTTGAATCCTGTATATACATATACATTTATATCCTGTAATTCTCTTGCCAGGTTACTGTAAAAATATTATCATCTATATCAATATGGAGGTGTGTCTTTATTTAGCACACATCACCACACATTGCCAGGGACTTGCAAAAACACATTTCAAGGACAGATTGCACTCTTGTGCCAAATCCTGCATGCATGTACACATACATGTAGTCGTCGCCACCTGCAGTCGACTAGTGTTTACCCTTCCCAGAGCAAGCCTCTAATCCAGAACCACCACAACTACAGGCCTATAATGGCTAATGAGTGAGTGGCCATGGCATATGGTCTGGACGGGGCCCAAAGGGGCAATGGTACAGGTGGCCTTGTGGAACCCTGAGAAAGTGCATAAACATGGCCTTCTTTCAGTGAAACTCCACTCCAGCCAGCTGAGGAGTGCAAACAGGGTTGTCAGGGTGGACTGATTGCCAGCGAACCCCGCCTCAGTGGTCGGCCTCCCAAAGCGAGTGAGTTTGGGAGGCCACCGTCAACAAAAGTGAATGCGGTTCGGGGTTGGCTATTAATAGGATGGGGTTCATAACTCCACCCCTGGTTGGGTCTCCCCACTACAGAGAGTGGGTCATGCTGAATGCAGCCAGCAGGGCGCAGGGTCTGTATGCGATTAAGAAAGAGGAATGTTGCAGAGCATGCTCCAGATCGGGCAGGGTTTTCACCAAGAGATTAATTTTAGGGAAGGTGGAGGCCTCTCCTTTGTCGACCTCCTACAGAACTCAAAATTCCACTCTGCATGAATTCCACTGCAACAAGGAGCAGATATAGAGGGAGGGTTATGATTGAAAAGTATTTTTTGAGATAACAGTCTGCTAACAGCTTTTTGTTCCATTCATTTGATCTCTGGGATAATGTGTTTAGAATTAGACTAAAGAAGAAAGGACAATGGAAAGGAAATGGTGGTGCTCTTGGGCATTTTGGAAAATGGCATCAAACACTCACTAAAAGTGATAATTTGAAAAGAAAAAAAAAAAAAAAAAAGTATTGCAGCCAGCCAAGCCAGACTTGGTAACCCAAGTTTGCTACAAACAGAGTAGAGTTAATGCACCAATTAGCCTATTTACTATGTGACGTACTTTTGTCCATTTTTTTTGAGATTTCAGCAAGTTACGCAGAGCCAGAGACCACAGAATGCGACCCCATTTGAGGCAAGAATATTATGATTCAGGCATGTTGTTTCCATGCAAACTGTGGAAATTACTTCTTAGCGTAATCAGGCCTGTTGTTCTCGTACGAAACCAGAAAGCAAACTTAACATATCTTGGCTTAACATTTAGGGGAAAAAGTGTAATTTTTTGCCAAACTACCCCTTTAAAGCAAGTCAACAAATACATACAGCAGCATTCACAATCCCTCTGAATTTACATGCTATAATACTTCCTCACCAGTCTTTCCACCTCCTGCTCTCGTAGTCTCTCGTCCCGTTGTCTCTGATGGTAGTCCTGAAGCTCCTCTTTGCCACTGAGGGAGCTGATGCTGCCCTTTCTCTCACGAAAGCCTCCATGAGGGCCCAGGCCTGCCTTCCCGAACGACTGCCTCCTCTCGCCTAGACCAGTCTCTGGAGCTGGGGAGGGCCCTCGGGCTGACAGTTTATCCAGGTCTGAACAGGAACCACCACTTGAGATCAGGCTGACTTTCTTGGCCTGCCGGGGACTGGTGGAAGCGCCTGAAGGGACGGTTACATCCGGAGGTGAAGGTGTGCTTTTGGTGCTGGATCTGGTAGACAAGGAGATGGAAACTACCTCAGAGTGACCGTTCTGGCGGATCAGTTCTGGGGAGGGTCGGTTAGAATGACTGTCTAGAGAACGGCGGGGCAGAGGGAGGGCAAGTGGGGCAAGGGAGGTTAGTTGGGTATCAGCTGGACGGTACAGACGAGGCAATGAGCGGCTATGTGTCCCCAGTCCTGTCAATGAACCAGCTGAGTATTTCCTTTGGCGTGGGGCTGGTTCTGGGATGCCATTTCGGCCTGTGTCCTGAGCTGGGAGCCTGCGGGCAAGCCGTGGGCTGGAGGGCATACTGGCTGCTCCACTGGTGCTGCCTCCTGTTGGTGGGGGAAGGGAATCGCCTACACTGGAAGTGGCACCATTCCACATGGATAACAGAGAGCCAGATGTCTGAGCCCGACGAGTGTCTGAGAGCAGGCTGTCCTGGGACTGGTTTCGGGTCATGGGTCGTGAATAAGGCAAAGATGTGTCCCGCTCCCGGGATGGATCTGAGCGCCGAGGGGAAGGGGGCATGCTGCTAGACGAGTGACTGGGGACTTTAACCAAAAGGGGTGGACGGTCTGAGGTATAAAGACGCCTGGCCTGCTCCTGAAAGGATGAGATAGGGCTGGAGGTAGTCACAGGTGATAAGGAATTGGGTGTGGTGGGCGGGGATTGAGTCATACTGAAGTAGGAGGGGCTGCTGTCCACACTAGTGCGGAGGCTGTTCTCCAGAGCTTGCTTCTTCCTCTGCAGCGTGTCCATCAACTCTCGCAGCTCTGAGACAGAGCGCATACCCCTGGAGTTGGGCCCGGCCACACTGTGGCTGAAATCACTGCTGAACTTTAGATAGTCTAGAGAGGGAAAAAAAAGAAGATAGACGGAGACAGAAATATATGGAATGAGTATCAGATTTGACTTTTTATTTTGATTCTTAAGAAAATTATTCAGGATTAGTCACAAATATCATTATAACTTGATGCAGTTACATGGCATGATTTAATGAGGGTTAAATTAACTGAATATTATTATAATCAGATGGCATTTTAAACAAATAATAATTGATGCAGTCAAATTCCCAATCTTTTTTACACAAATTTATAGACTGTGCAGTAACCTGGCTTTCTTTTCTCTGTAGGAAATGCTGGAGCTGCATCTTGCACCTTAATTACAAGGCCTTGTAAAGACTTTTAAAGAATTTAATATGGAATTAATGCCAACGAGTGTCTTTCTTACTAAACTGTACCTGAGCCCAGTCTATTTAAAAACAGTTATGCATAAATCTACCTTTAAATGACCCTGAATCCAAAAGCCTTATACTTGATTTCCTGGCCTCAAAAAATTCTCTTTAAAAATAGAAACTGATTCAAAGCCCAGCTTGAACAAAAATGTGGCTTTTGGTAAGTACACATATGGTACAGGCTATAGCCAAAAGGAATAAAACATTTCATTTTATTTTTGTAGCTGCTAAAAGTGCGCTGCAAGTTTATTCACTTTTTTTTTTTTTAACAAATATCGTAAAGTATACTTTACAATACTTACTAGTATGCTAGTATTTCTTCATGGGCTACAAACAAAGCTCTCATTCTCCAGTCCACCTGGACATGTGCTGAGCCCAAAGATGGACAGCAGAACTCTATGTTCTAAATATTTTGGCCTTATGCTGTCTGTCTCCCTCTCACCCACACACGCTCCATCTGGGCTTTGTCTCTGCACTGTATGGTTGAGCGCAGCCTCAATCTGCTATGCGCCAAGACATTGCAAACATATCAAAGTATATCTCCCGGCAGACGCCTGACACATGCTCAATCGTACAACACACATACCAGCTCCGAGCATAAACTCGCTCAGGCCTCTGCCAAGATGAGAGAAATCTCTTTAACCTGAGGGGAAGAGTATGTGCCTGTGTGTGCATACGTGTACGATGATGAAATCTGAGTTACATCTGTACCATGCAATCAGACAAGGAATTAGAGCAGAAATGGAGAAATAACATGAGTGCATTTAAGAATGCATGCACACTCATCCACACACACACACCTCTAAACTCCAGCTGTTTGCTTCTTTATGCCATAAATGGAAGTATCTAACCTGACCACTCAGAAGCCATAGCTCATCATGATGTGTACCCAAATGTGTAAAATTACATCGAATGGAGCATCTTGTGCATCTCAAAGTTTCAAACAAACACTGAATATTTGGTTGCATATCCCTTGCTTGCATCAAGCCTGCAACCCAGTGACTTCATCAGATTGCTGGTGAATTCTCAGGATATGGGATTCAGGGTTTTTAGGCGTCTTTAAGTTGTTGTTTGTTGTGGGGGGGGTTCTCTCTTCAGTCTCCTCATCAGTAAATGTTTGAGCCTGTTCCAGAAGCAGCCATATAAGCCAGCGCCATGGCCCAAATTATACTTGTTTGCTAGGATCCGCTAAATTAGGCAGCTAACAACTACAAGGCAGCGGTCAGCTGTTCTTGCTAATTAGGTGAATGATCAAATGTGTTTTGTTCCACAGACAGGTTTCTTGTCTCACTATGTTAAGCCAGCCTTACAAAAGCAGCACAAGGTCCGCCACTGGACAGAGTAGATAAGACAAGGTGAACTTTGCAGCTTTAATCCCAGAGAGTGCATTTCTACTGTCCACAGAGCAAGAAAACTACAACGCAGTCCCACCCCCTACTTAAACTATCAGTCACCGCAGAGACAACAAACCACATCTGTATACAGGCAAGGAAGACATTCCACACGACTGGCTGGCTGACTGCATGCAGAGCGCGTGTGTGTTTTGAGAAGACATTTCCAAAAGAGCAGACAGTTCAAGACCTTTAGAAGGTCTTAAAAGGTTTGCACTTCAAAGGCTCAGGAGTTCCTATTGTGGAAGTCTGCTGGGTGACAGATAACACACACCTGTCCAAGATGAGGCACGAATTCCTGGTTACCTGAAACTGAACCTATTTTACACACACACACACACACACACACACACAGGCATGAGGGTTGTGTATGATACAGGATATGGCTTCTATATGACTTCATGAGGGAAAAGAAGAAAAAAGGTGATCCTTTTGGTGGGTTCTGTATCTTGGCTGGAGAAAGAGGGACTCTTGTGCATCTACAGGATCATACTTTTTTTTATTTTTTAAGTAAAAACAATAAAACACTGCACTGTTTGAGTTTTCTGATTATCCTAGCACAATTTTAACTATGAGCCTTAGAAATTCTTCTATTAAATCCCTCGGATTACAGTAAGGATATAATAATATTTACCAAAATTCTTAGAGAAAAATGGATTATGTGGGCAGAGCTACAGTACATCTCAATGTTGGTCAATTTTTGAAACAAACAAACAAACTGTTAGACATAAGTGGAGATTGGTTGGCCCTACTGACTTAACAAATACTTGATAATATTGGTTTGCTGTTGGCATTTCCCAGATTTATCATTACTGGCATAAATCCATAAACAAACTCTTATTTATTTGTGAGGAAGTGTGAGAAAAATCATTCTTACTTTAAAAAGATTGTTGAACTTTCATCACCATTTCTAATATTGCAATAGACCAATAGACTGGTAACAAAAAAAACACCATCATGGTTACAATTCCAAAGGTATATGCATCCAAACCTAAACCAAGCAGCCCTACAGCCTGCTTTTCCAAGATTTCTTAAGCAATAGCTTGTGGTTGATCATCAAATATATTCTCCAAAAAGCCCACTGCTGCTAAAGTAGGCCTTTCATGACCAAGCTGAGAAGCAAGCCTACAAGGTTCTTAAAACAAAAGAGAGAGAGTACTGGTTACTGAAGTTCTAGATGAGAGAAGAAGATAGTTACCAGTGCTGTAGACCAGCGGAGACACAGGGCTCTTCTGAGGAAGCATGTTCTTCATCCGGATGGCCTCTTCTGGGTGGTTGAAGCGAAAGAAGTAGGATTTACCCAGACAAAGTGAATACCCTACAAAAGTAACAAAAGAAAATTTACAGTCAAACCAAGAAACAGTGAGCATATAAGAGATATTTGCAACCATCTGATTCCACCTGTTTGGTCAATGTGAGCTGCACATCAGTTTTAATCAAAACCCAGAGCATTAAACAAAATGTAAGGGTAGTGACCTCACCATGACAGAGCCACAGCTGTCCAAACAGCTCACAGTTTGTACGAGGAGCAAGGTCCACGTAGAGAATCCCACCACCTCCAAACACCATCGTTCAGCTAAATTCCTCTCTCCATCAATCCATTACCAGCTCTTCATGGCACCTTTTCCACTTCGTGGTTAACATTAAAGTTCAATACACAGTTTGCAGATATAAATCAGCCAATACTAGATTTTCATTTCTATCAGGCTCCAATAACAAGGCTGATATATTATGGGTCAGGCCCATTTATTTCCCCATCTTCATTACTGAGAGTTCATTTACAACTTGCTAGAGGGCCTACAATGCTTTCCAGAAGCTATAAAAATGGGACACGTTAGTACTGCAAGCTACCCCCATGCTCTCTTAGGGGAGAGCTTAGCCTACAACTCCATTTTTCCACTGATTTGAAATCAGAGACCACTGAGTACCCCACAAAAAAAGCAGTAGAAAGCGGAATAACAGATCACGGAAAATATTTAGGACATCTTTTCCTCCTCTCTACCAAACCCCAAAGCTCTTGCTTGAAAATTCAGCTTGCTAAGAGACCAGAGAATCAGGTATGTTGAGTAAAAAGGCACTGAAAAAGGCACTGGGGGGGAAACCTGAATAAAATGATGCAATTATTGTTAATTGGAGCCAAAATAAAATTTAGTGAGTCAAGTAAGCTCAGTTTGTTAAGTTTCTGATATAAAAGAGCAGGAGGTCTTAAGCCAATATGTCAGCTGTGCAGGGAGATATGCACACACATTCAAGCTGCAGGAAAAATATGTTTGTTATTTTAATTATATTGCTCCATTTTGGGATTACATTTGGCCTAATATATAAATGACTGAAATTATTATACAATATGACAATGATATAAATCAATTAGAATATATTTAATGGGCCCAAATCCATATTCCTTTTTTTCGTTTTATACTAGAAAGTCAACTAATGAGGTTTGTATGGTTTTTATGAACAGAAAACAGTAAAAGTTAATTTCTATGCGAACATTTTCCAGTATCATCCTTAACAACAACCTTTAAGGGGCAGCGGTGACCTAGTGGTTAGGGAGTTGGCCCTGGATTGGAAGATTGTGGGTTCGATTCCCTCACCAGTAGGCTGCCCTGAGGTACCCTTGAGCAAGGTACCGTCCCCGTCACTGCTCCCCGGGCGCTTTCATAGCTGCACGGTGTTTGCATGGGTTAAATGCAGAGGTCCAATTTTGCTGTGCTGTGACCTCGCAATGACAAGAATAGTCACTTTCAATTAAAATTCAAAGATGGCTTCCTTTCTGATTGTTTTTGTACCTCATTCAAAAAAGTGGTCTGGACTAAGTGGCTCTATGACAACATGCATTTAAAATGAGTCATTTTTGCAGCTTAGTATTCATATATGGATTACTTGGCCTGGAAAGTAAAGTTTATGTTTTGAAGCAAGTGGGCAAAGTTCACTTTGCGCATGTCATGAGTCCTTTGTGCACAATATCCTTTGTGCAATACAATGAATTAAGCAGCAATATTATCCTGCAACTGAAATTCAAAATGCAAAGAGCCTTAAGAAAAACTTAAAAACTGAAAAACCATCTCACAAGCTGAGCCACTTAAAAAGCGCTTGGCGGCACATCCTGCACATCCAAAATGCTTAACCTTAGTAAGTCAGCATCTTTGTGCGCTAAAGCCTGCTCCACCTTTCAGTGCCCTCGGCTGAGTGGCCAGAAGCCTTGTCGTTAACATGCCAAAGCCCTGACTTTCGGCCTCCTAAATCTTTCAGATGCATTCCACTGTTTGGTACACTGGCAGACTGCTCCTGCAAGGTCTGATTTTTCCTGGATTTTTCCATTCTCTCAGAGCCTCGCTTGTGGAGGGGAAAAAAGAGCAAAAAAGGACAAAAAAAAAGCAGCCTTAAAAGAGTGTAAGGCTTTCACAACAAAACAGATGGGTACAATATGCCTGCTGATGAACGCTTCATGCTGCGAGACGTTTCATCATCACCAAAATCCCCACAGTCTGTCTAAACAGCGATCTCAGAGATAACACTGTGAGATAAACGCGGTTCAGTGTTGTGACCAAAACACATGCATGCCTTCATACATACTCATACACACACACACACACACACACACACACACAGCAGGAAAGGTTTCTCAAGTGCAGCAATGAGTGTTTAGTCTACACAGCTGTGACCCTTTGTCCAAAAATCTAAATAAATATGGCCAGGATCAGTGACTGGCTGGCACTGTATTGAAGGTGCTGTTTACTATGTTAGTGCGGAAACCAAACCTTGTTGTGTGAAAAAAGTGTGAGGTTGTCACAAGGGCCTTTTGTCATAACATCAGCATCAATAAAACGGTTTCTACAAGCAAAACGACAGTATACCCTTTAAATGAAATCACACCGGCTGTTTTCTTTCATTTCCTTCTGCACTGCAAATGAATCCACATGCTCATAAATCTTCAGTCTTTTCTGGAGAAAGTGTCTTTGATCATATCATTAAACTTGCACGCGACCATATATTCCAGTCTTTTATAGTCACTGAATTACCTCAGGATGTCAATTAGTCAATTTTCTGCTACAGTAAAAGCGCCGTTATATTAACACTTTGACTTCCTACAGACTTTACTGACTAAATCATTAACTCTCTCGACTCCACCCCCACTCCTCAGACTGGACCAATTAGATGCTTTAATTAAGAGATAATGTTTAAAGTGGGAATTTCATTCTTTCTGCATTAATTACTTGTTGAGATCAAACGACTCAATGACTTATTTACAGTGGTGATAAGAAGTGATCAGCCTTAATCTTCACTACCACACCTAGTCACTTCAAGAAGAATCTTGATTATATCTGAGAAGTGTTTACACTTGGCAGCCAGATTTATGTCCGGTCAGAGTAAAGTCAGATAATTATATGGTGAGTAATATGGAAATCACTTCAACCAACTGTGCCATGAAGAATAATAATCCTCCCGTGTCATAGTGATCATAAAGAATGCGCATTAAAATCACTTGAAAAATGATAAGGTGAGATAAATTTGTGCTTCATTTAAACCTAAGTAGCTCAAGTCTAGTGGGAGTCTTGCATTTGCGTCTGCACTTTTATGTGTCTTATCCGGAGCACAGGAAAGCGGTAGTTATCGCCTACAAAGCAAAAATGTTAAGCATATTTAATAACGGTCCTTTGGGACTTTTAGAACTCCTTAGGTCCACATATTTTCTGAGCTTGCAAGAAGGGTTTTTTTTTTTGTTTTTTTTTTTATTAGATTTTATCACAGCACATGTAGTTGACACCTGGGGTCAAGTTTTTAACCAAAAAAATAAAACATCATAATGTGATTTACAAGAAAAGTATGAAAATGACAAACATTCAGATGGATTCTTTCAGTTGTTTGAATGATTCCTCCTGCTAACAGTGAATTCGTCCTCTGTAATCCATTCAAACACACTCTTTGTGAACACTCACACCAGGAGCAATGGGCTGCAATGCCTGCACCCAGGGAGCATTACTGGGATACAATACCTTGCTCAAGGGCACCTCAGGGTAACTTACATGTCTGGGACTTGAACCCACAACCTTCTAATCATGTGGAGAAGTGCTTGACCACTAGGCCGTCACTGTCCAACTTTTTCCCGTTAGAACAAATCAGTCCAGCCTGCAAAAGACATCGGCACTAAGATGATGTTCACTAGTAAAAAGTGTATAGAGTGATGCTCGCTTTACTATCTAAAACCCATCCGGGGAAACGAACGAAACCCATCCCGAATCAGGACACGTGCTGTGCCTTTTGTCTTTCCACAGCCTTTGCAGTTGTTGGACATGAACGGGTTAATAAAACATGGCTTATATTGTATGATTTTACAACAGCATTAAATCACAGTCATTTATCGCGTGCTGATGGAACTATGGTCAACTCGATTCATTCATTCGGTGAATCGGTTCGATCGGTTTATTGATGTGAACCGACTCCGAAGAACCGATTCGCGAACGAGTCGAACAACGTTTAGAAGGAAACGCGGAGCCCCGGCGCTTTAAACAAAACATTCTGGTACATTTTACAGAAAATATAACGTCTTCAGGTGGAAAAGGAGAGGTTTTAATGATGAACTGTTTCTATTCAAGAAGGACTGACCGTTCCTGTCGTGCCATTCAGAGAAGCTCCCAAATCTTCAGTTTTCCCTGGTTGTGGGTTCTGGATCAGGACGGACCGGACAGGTTCTGTTGTCCCGCCTGAATGAATGGAGCTCCCCACTCCGTCCGGGACCAGCCTCTCAGCTTACACTGTTAACTCCCCAAAAAGCCCTTCTGCACACTCAGTGCAGATCAGCTGCAACTGGGTTCAGCAAAGGGACCAGAGTCTTAAAAGGCAGACTCGATCCCGCCCCTCACTTTCCCCTCTTTCCACCCTTTCCCCACTTTTTCTCCTTTGTCCTCTTGGAAAGATGGAAGATACCTGAAGCCAAACTCTTAAAGAGGAACTGCACTGATCCTTCCAAACTCATGGCTCAAATAAACCATTAGATTTGCTGTGAAATTAAACACAGATGATGTGACAATAGGGGCAAATCAGAAAAAAAAAAGAATTCAAAATTCGATTTATGCCACTTAAACCCTAAAGCACTGTCTCGGGGACCAGGACTGGAAACTTGGTGTATTGTCTTTAGGGGAGGGTTTAGAGGCTTTAAACACTCTGTACGTCTGGTTCCCATCAACACTGCTGTGACTGGTCCATTTCTCCACTACAGAGCATTTTCCTTCACTCTGCATCTGTAGCAATGAATCATGCAGAAACCCCTGCGCTTTTCTGAACGATCAATCATGACGTCTGAAACAGTCTCAAAAACCGAAATATGCAGAAATCAAAGGCTGGTTGAATTTCCATTTATCACATTCATTTTTTAAAGTGTCAGCTCTAAATAGTTATACCAGTTATTAAAGTTATGAACTTTTTAATCGCTCGACATCCCGGTTTTCTACAAGGCAGAAAAAGACAAAATCACAACCCTTCCATCATCTCAGCGTCTTCTGAAAAATGGCCCAGTTGAGTGTAGGTTCACGTGCCCTCTCTCTGCCCACTTTACTCCAATAAGATGCACCCAGATGGCCCGAACTGCTCACTGACAGTGTCTTCCATCAAAGAGACCATGGGGGAGTTGTAAACTTTGACATACTTTTTTCATTTTTTCACTTTTTCTATATTGTTATAATCTGTTAGACCCTCAACTGATATTTAAAAAAAAAAAAATGGACCCCGATTGGACTAGATAAAAGAAAAGTGCAACTTTTTCAAGAACATTTGAAAGTGTCTAACCAATCAAGTACTGTTTGCCTTTACAGTCTCTGAAAGTATCTGAAAAATCAATGACTAGGACGATTTTCCCAATAGATTAGAGCTGTTTCTCAATCTCTGCATTTGAGCACTCCAAACGCACTTTGTGCCATCAGAGAAATGCACTCAGAGAGAAACTATGGTTGAGAAACATGCAGTGTTGCCCTGTGACTCATTCACCTTATCGTGGTAAAGTAAAAACCTGAGTCAGAAGAAAAACATCTCTCCTCTTACTTCATAATACTTGACACTTAAAACTGGTCAGCTAAGCAAGAAAAAGCATACAAATCAAATGTTCCACTGTCTTTTGAGGTGAATACAAGCTGTTATTCTTGATCGGAGCAGAAATTGTTTGTGGCCATCATCTACCTCAAGCTGAAGCGATATTGGGTTTAAAACATTTTTTTTAGAAATGGAAGTGGAGTAAAGACCCTTGTGTTACATATTTAAACAGGGTATCTTCAGGATAGCTATAGTTTATTCTTTCTATAAATTATCTTTTCGTATGGGTTTCCATTGGACGGTGTCCACTTTTGGCTTAAGTTATCTAGTTTAATTAAATCCCCTGATTAACAGCTTTTAAACTGCTGGTAAAGTCATTGAGTGAGACTTAAACTGACTTGGGGGGAGGGCTCAGCTTGAAGACTGGTTCCATTTGACACTCTATTTACACCCTCCCTTCCAACACGTGGTACTCTAGTTCTCTGAGGATGGGTGATGTGGTTTTGTGGTTAACCCCCTTCATCCTCTTCCTCTTTCCATCTCTTGCAATCTCCTCCCTCTTCTGCATTAGACCTTTGAATCATCTCCTTAAGTCTCATAAAGTTTAGCTTCTTGCTCTCTTTACTGTAGGCATCAGAGAGCTAAGCTCGAAGCCACAGCAAATCAAAGTCTACCAGCACGACTGACTATACACAACCCCCCACATACACACAGACAGCGCAAACACATGCACAAAATTGAAAGCCTAATAAAAATGCTGTCAGCATTTGCAGGAGAGTGCAAAACTAAATAATACTGGCAAACATTTAGGCACTTAATCATTTCACAGCGAGTAACACAACGCTTGAGGCCAAAGACAGTGATGATTAAGCAGGGAAATGGAGAAAAAGCTCCGTATGAGAAAAGAGGAATGGTATGGGCAGTAACAGTGAGGCTTCCTGCTTTACTTCGATGCCTTTGGAACCTCTGAGTCACTGCATTACAGATAGACAACATGGGCAGCCTCTGCAAAACCAGTCCAATTAAGCTTGCTGTGACGTCCAGAGCCAACTTGCTGCTGGAAAAAGACACATCAGTCACTTTTCCAAAACAGCATGCTTCAGGGTCATCTCACTCCCGTTCTGAAAGTCAGTCGGGCTGTGTTGTTATTGAGCTGTCATCACTGACTTTTAGTAATCTACTGGTTTTGATGATTTATCAAAATGAATGGCAAAATCACAAAAAAATGAGTTTTTGTGAAAGGCCAAACTATAAATGTGTCACAAAGGAACTCTGTTGAATTTCAGAGCAATTTATGGGAAAGTAGACCAGAGAACCTGGTTAAGAACACTTCATCGAAATATATAAAACAGTAAATGACAAAAAAAAAAAATTAAAAGGTATGTCAATCTAGTTTGCTACGGTTAGAGATAATTTAAAATGCATTTTAACATGCCTATATAATGGCAATGAAATAATAAGAAATGCCAGCTGATTGACAGCAGTTTAATAATATAACTATTCTGAGATACAGCCCTCCTTTAAATGAAAGTAAAATCAGAAAATCAGTTGACGTGAACCACAAGAGCAACAGGTATCCTGCACATTTTATCCACCAGGGGGTGACAACAACAACAACACTAGACTTAACTAGTGAGGCACTCCGAAAACAGTACTGTGGCAGTGCTTTATAAAACTATTATCTTAACAAGCTGCTCAGTGCAAGTCATAAACAGTACAACAATGGCAACTGTGTTAGCGTTGAGGCTACCTTGTGTGAGTTGGGTGGGTTTGGTGACAGGAACTCCATCAAGTGAACAGAGGTGTCCACAGGGGTCAAGAGTAATGACCCCTCCTCTGTTCTCAATGAGACAGTGCTCTGCTTCAATGCCAGGGCCTTCAATGGTGATGTCCTGAGGGATGGGGGCGTCATCACGGCCAATGCGTGTTATTCCTACAAGCAGATCAGAAATGACGTGTAAAGATCTGAACTGTGATTACACTTAAAAACCTGGCGCGCTGTAATCTGTAAATATTAAACGGGCGGCCAGTTTCTTCAACCTTTCAATCATCTTATCTTTCTGATCAACACACGCTGTGCCTGTTAGCTGACAGTGTTGCAAATGAAACCCATCTACCTGTGCTTTTTTTTTCTCTGTCTGCTTTGTTGCCTGGGGGCTTTTTCTAATTGAATTTTGAAGAGAGCCCTGGCTTCGCACAGGATTTCCAACTGGATGAAAGACGTCATCCTCCACGGTTTAATAGAGGAGAAGAAATGTGGCCGCCTTTAGACAAGTACTGGCGTCAAGACCAGCAGCTCTGTTCTGAGGAAATGGTTTGTGTGGAAATGGCGCTTCGCATAAAAACATTTTTCAACATTTCCACTCTGGCCAGGCCTCTCTTAGTGCAGATGTGGTGCAGATCTTCCCCTTCACAACTCTTCAGTTGATATGAATCATGGTTGGTAATATGATACTCTGTGTATATTAATACATGTATATTAATAAATGAAATCATTGATTCATTAATCTGGAGCAAGCAAAAATCCTGCCCACTCAGCGGTTATCTTGGCAAAGCTTCTGGCCAAAGTAGAAGCACTAGGATCTGTTTCTGTCATTAAATTCAACCTCAATTAGACAAATGTCTGATCCCAAATCAGAATCTGTTTTAAATTGCTGCTGAAATCTGCCCAAATGGCATAAACAATTCTTGGCCTTTGGCTCAAATAACACAAAAATGCTCTTTTTCAGGTCACTCTGGTTAGTAGATGATGGAGATATGGACACATATCTCCATCATTTACACTTTTAACAATGAGGACGTTGTCTTTTTATTAAAGAAGGAGATGTTCTGTAACACATGCAGCCATGTTGAATGTTATTCATATATACATGTTGAGCTATCTCATATTTCACTTTCATATTTCAGCCAGTGAACTTTGTCCTTTCCTGATAATGTCTCTGGTATGCAACAGTATCAGAAATCCAGGCTTTTATTTTTACAGTTTCCCAGAGGGAGGAACATTTTATCCTTTCTGTCTTCTGATAGGCTGTACACTTCATTTCCTCTCTCTGTCTGCGATTGCATTCCTGTGTCTCCCATGGTGAAGGTGATAATGAGGTCAAAGAGGTGGACAGAGAGATGCTCTATTAAAATTCTGATTTCATTTGCCTCAATATGGCCTTCATGTTGGAACATATTAAATCATGACTGCTGATATAACTTGAAATTTATTTCAAATTTACTCTCTTCTCCCACTAGTTTCTCAGCTCAGGGATTTTACAGTTTCCTGAAGCCAGACAAAACAAATATTCAAGTATATATAAATATTCTCAAAATAAATATTCAATAAAAAAGTTTGCAAAAGTTTTATTATAAAATCGTCAAATCTGGTCATGTGAGTTGTCCGCTGTATAAAGTAAATGCCATTAAATATGAAGGTAGAGCTGGTGATGGTGTAAGAACTTGACAACCGCATGACATTAAATCCCAGTGAAGCCTCCTTATCTTCTCTTTAAGACAAAGGCAAAACGAACTCCACCCAGTTCTGCACTATGGGAAAAAATGGTGTCAGTAAGGTGACCCCCCTTCACCCTGCTTCCTCAGAAAAGGCCTGCACTGCATTCGTCCTCTGTAGCCCTTAGGCCTCGAGTGAGCACTAACAAAAGAAGTCACATGCATCCTCTGTCCCACCGAGACAATCACTTTCTGCAGACAGAGCAACAAAGACAGGCTACCTTATTTAAACCCCAATAACCAACAGACCTCATGTGAGCTGTGGTTACTGCTTATGAGGGGATGTGTGGGTGGATGTGAGCATGAGAAAAAAAGACCTACCTTCCTTCAGAGGTAGTACAGTGATGGCAACACTAAGCCTTCCGCTCCCCAGACTGACCAGGTGAGGAGTGGCTGTCTGTACCTTCAGACCTTTCCCTGTGTCAATCAGATCCAAGTGTGGACTCTGCACATTTAGAAAAGTAATTAAAAATGAAAAATGTATTGTTTTAGTGCTGTAGATTCATTTTTGGTGTAAAGATAAGTAATGGGAGTGTATGATCCACTAATTAGAAACATAATAAGCCTCAAACACATATAACACTTAAATCACAAGCTTTAAGCTAATCTCAAACAGTCTTAATTATGGGATTTCTGGAGCTATATGCCTTTGTGCTGTTGATAAAAATGGGCAACTGAGTATCACGTGGCTAAAATAGTGCATGTATGAAAACATATGAATCTGGTATGTAGTATTGTCCATTTTTAAAGAACAACAAGCCAATATGCCAGATAAGCTGGTTTAACTGGGATAAATTAACTTTTCAATCCTGTCTGAGGAAAGTATGTGCTGGTTTAAGTGTGCAGTTTGAACAATGCTCGCTTTAATTTTTTGGTTAACGATATTTGTCTCATAACTCCGGTGCAAACTGTAGTTCCAGTTTCTAAATTGTTTGAATAAAAGTATCAGGAGAACATTGCTCACCTTAGGAGACTCAAGATTCTGGTCAGATTCTGGCTGCAATATGTTCTCTGAACAATCTGTCCCAGTGTCCTGCAGAACATAGAAAAAAAGTTAAATTACATTTTCATGCAAAAACACATTAGAAACAGACGCTGCTCCAGATGCAGACCATCCTTAGAAGGGGCATTTGCAGCTGGATGGTTAAATGGCTAAAAATCGGAGCTCTGGTTTGTCACGGACATCACAGAGCTTTCTGCAATGACTCCCCCAGGAGGACCCTATCACTCTGCGACCGCACCGTGTGAAACCAGATAAGGGATTACGTTTCAATGCACTAAAATGATTCCAAAACAAAAGCCTTTCCACAGTGACACTAGCACACCAATAAAAAAAAAATCGAAACACGAGACTGTACGAACTTTTAGTCACTTTTAGATGCTCTGTAATATACAGAGGAAAGCATGTCTAAAATAAAAATGTTCTAAAGGGGAACAAAGTAAATGGCTCCAGAACTGAGGGTGGGAGGAACAGACAGGAATGTTGCTGGCATTTTCCCACGAATCATTTATACTCTTTGGCACATGGTGCCAGATGAGGAACAGGCAGTCCATGCTTTGGACCTGCCACCCTGGAGCTGGTCGGTATCGAGTAGCTACATAAAGCAGGTCCTCCAACATCATGGCCACAGCGGCGGCCTGAGAATCTGCCACAGCATCTCTTTATCCCTTACAATTGAACAGTAAGATTAAAATTTTTTAGTTACTGTGTCTGTATGACTAACATTGTAGATGACCTCTGTTGTAATTGGCTGACCCCTCAAAGATGAAATGAGCAGCATAGTTTCCATAGATAGACTTATAGGCTGAATGAGCTAGGTAGTGAACAGGACAGTGGTTTAAAATATATTTTCATAGTACAGATTTCTTTTATTTCAGAGACTGTTTTTTTCTTTCTACCAGACTTTTCTTAAACTTCAGATCTATAAATGGTAAGTAGAGTGATGTTACTGTTACTGGAGGAAAGTATAGACTGGTATAAACAAATAAACAAAACCACATAAGAAACTAAATAACCATGTGTGCTTGTGTGCGTTAGGATGGTGGCAGGGCTACACACTTTCCACATTCCTAAGATCATTTACCAAGTTCAGCCACTCAGAAGAAGTGTGCTACACGCCAAGGGAGACTTGATCGGTGCCTTTGGATGACAGGAGCTTCAGGCTGATTCCCCATAGCACGACTGAAGGTGCCCTCACCTCGGACAGAGAGGAAAGCCGAGTCATAGCATGCTCGCAGCGCTCTCTTTTCCTCAGATTGAGAATTCACTTCCCCTGTGAGGTCACTACTGTTCATTTGAGTCTCCGCTCACACGCTGGATTCTGACTGCGCTGCTCATTGCTCTGATGTACTTCCCCTTATCACGCCAAACACAATACACATATCGTATTTCACCTCATAAAGTAGCACCGCAGCAGGGCTTTTTCGCCTGAGGGAAAGGACTTGGGAAAACACAAGCAGGTTCTTTCTACAAATGACTTACTCAGACATGTCAAACATTACTGATAATACTTTTGGGGGAAAATGCTTTCCTGTAGGCATGATTTTGACAGAGCCAATTTGCATTAATGCCATATGAACTCTGATGACTCTACAAATGATTACACTATTCTTACTCATTTTAGATTCTTCTTCCTTATTTTTATTCTTATTAGTTGTAATATTATAATTGCAATAATTATTTAGTATTTGTCTGCTGCCTATTTCCTTAGTTTTTTTTAGTTATCAAAACCAAACAAACTCTAAAATGTTCAGTGTGATTCAGAATAGTGTGTTTGTCTACAGCTTATTGACTGAAGCAATGCAAAAGTCTTCTTCACCAGGAACACTTTCTAACCCACCTAGCAGCAACCTAGGAACCCCCTCGAACACCGCAGCAACCACATAGCAGTGTCCTAGGAACCACCTGGAACACCGCAGCAACCACATAGAAGCGTTCCAGCAATTACTTAGAAAGCAATAGCATCTAACATTACCCTAGTAACCACCTGGGATACCATAGCAACTAACTAGCAACTATCAGCGATGTCACAGCATTTATCTATAACAATCTGACTCTATTTTAAATGACTATAAGTTTGTTCCCTCACCCAATTAATAAACTGCTATTTGTAAGCCAAAGTCAAAAACTGCTATTTATAAGTCATAAGTGGCTCCAGAAATTCATGTTAATTGACTTCTTTAGAGGGACTTACAACAATAACACGGCCTACTTTCTCACCCTGTAAAGGGCCTCCTTCACATATTATAAATAACCCCCCATTCCCCAGGTGGGCTGGCATGTTCCTACAGGCCTGAGACAACATTATGCCTCTAAGAGCTACTCAGGTATGTCACTTCAGGTTACACATTCTCCTGCAAGATGCATTCCTCAATGCCACAGTTCGATCCTATCAGTGCCCTGGGGTCGTGTTTTGTGCTGGCTAGATGAAGCAGGGTTAGAGGTCCAAGCACTGATTTCTGCACCTCGATGCACATTACTTATGCCATGAACTTTCTCCATTAAGAACCTGCACAGGTGAAAAACTAAAGGGATCATGTGTGCTTAGTCCATAGCCACATCAAATGGAGGAAAAATGCCTGTTTTTATTATTTGCACTCAAAATGATAGCGTTAGCAGCAGGGATAGGAAATGTGGGAGGGTTTCTCAGTTCAAAAACAACATTTAATTCAGAGGATTGATGAAAAGAATGGAAAAAGAAGAAACACCCAGGCACAAAAAGCTTGAAAAGATTAAGATGTCAGATGTTGGAGGCACAGACAGAAGAGGAAGCAGGGCTGGTACAAAGAGCTATTTGAGTCCATGCTTTGTTTACTAGCTGCTGACGTGGGAGGGAGCGTTGGAGGAAACCTTCGTTTTCGGCTACACTGCAAATGGAGCAATCAAAGGGTGTATGTGAAGACTCTGCATCCTTGATAGGACTCCATAAAGACTCGGACAGTGCTGCGGAAGCCCACACAACGTGCCGAGGCCAAAGGACTGGTTGGGTGGGGGTTTATAAAAAGGAAAGCTGTCTGTCAGCCTTGTCTGCGTTTTCACCCCCCCACTCCCATCTAATCTAACACAAACATTGGGATAAAACGCAGCCATTTTCTAGGTCATTTCAGATCCTTCAACCATGGCCTGACCTTAGGTTTGGCATTCTTCACAAAGTGTGAATTCAAGGTGAAAGACATAAATCATGTGACAAAGCTCTGTATCTCTGAAACTTCAAAGTGCAATGGAAAAATGGTCTTAATGTGTGTAGATACGAGGCTTTGTAGGTCATTTTAGATCCTGTGGTCTGGTCTGATTTTCTTGACAAAATGTGAATTCAAATTAAAGAAAAAGAATCATTGCTCTCATTAAAAGAAGCTTTTACATTTCTTCATTCACAGCAAGTCTTGAACCACCCATCTTTTCTTTACATTTTGTAGGAAATCACCTTATAGATCAAAAATACTGTTTAATGCTTTTCATTGTCATATTGATTCTATTAAGCTAAAGAAATGAGAAGAATGTTTACTGTTAAAGGCTGCAAAGTGCCTACAGATACAAGGTGCCTACATAAGGGGGTTCCAACCACTCAGCTGTAAACTAATATGGAACCATCTGCATCTTCACGTGAAAGTGACAACCCTTGTCATTGCGAGGTCACAGCACAGCAGACAGTGAAACGCAACAAAATTGGACCTCTGCGTTTAACCCATGCACACTCAAACACTGTGCAGTAGTGGGCACCTATTGAAAGCACCCAGGGAGCAGTGACGGGGACAGCACCTTGCTCAAGGGTAACCTATTGGGAAGGGGTTCGAACCCCTGATACTCCGATCATGCGGCTAACGCCCTAACCACTAGGCCACCACTGCCCCGTCTTATGTTATGTCTTACGTTAATTGGCCTAGTTCTGCCTGAATGATTCATTTGGAGGCCAATGTTTGGTTCAAACAACTAAATAAAATCCTGTGACACTGCTCAGCTACAGGAACTGTCCTGAAAATGAGTGAGAAAAACTTTGTCCTTCATTAGGCCTTGAGAATTCTTCCTGAACAATGCTTTAAAAAGATGAGAAAGTATGGCTCTTTAGAAGCAAGATATGAAGAAATGGGGGGGTGGCTAAAGACTTTTGCACACTGCTGTCGGTTCATGAGTATGAAGCATTTTCCATCATCATGTTGGGACAAGGGCAGATGGTGTTTAACTGCATTAAAACAACAGAAAGCTCACTGTTGAAGATGCCATGCTTTTACTGTGTTTTCAGTGGCTTCTGATGATCTATAAGTCTCCCTTACAGTAACATCCCTACAGAAACATCTCGGCTGTGTCCCAAATGCAAAACAGTCTGTCAAATATGACAATACTCTCATTGTATCCGGCCTCCTTCAGTGTGCCTCACATTTATGAAGGGGGCGAGCGGCCCTTAGCTTCCCCTAGACACCCTCTCTCTTCTGTGATGTGGGGACCTTTAAACAGACAGACCCCCTTCTGTTCTAAGGCTGCAAGGCCACTCTCACTAACTGTGACCGCAGAAAAGCATTTTGAAGCGTTAGAAAAGAGAACAATGCAAATTCCTTCATGTTTAAAGCTACAGCGTTTGCAGTTTATTAGAAATTAAATGAAGATTGAGTTTGAAAACAAATTAAACCAAATGGTTGGCAAAATCATAAAGCGGCATTGGGACAATGATGTTTTTCATAAATCTTATTTACACGACTACTTTGAACCTCGATTATAAACAGCCTGTTTTTGTTGCTTTGCCTTTAAGTTATAGAGGACCATGCAAAAGTTTTAGGAAAATGGGAAAAATTTAGATTTTAAAAACTCAGAAGATCCCAACTGTCAATAAACACAAACATATAAAAATCTGAATATATTCTGTAAGTAGCCATTTTATGTGTTTTAAATCTTGTTTAATCTTTCCTCAGGGAATCCCAGTATAATTTAGTTCCTGTTTAATATCTGGTTTGGGCACTTAATGCATAATGCTTTAACCTTTAAGGTTAAATTAGGTGTGTAAAGGAAGTGTAAAGTTTACTGAGAGATGGCCTGGTGCATCACGGAGAAATCCAGAAATAAGCCTGTGTTCTTAAAGTTGTTGCCGAGGTAAACCGTTCTAAACTGGTTAAACTGGTGGTTAGGGAGCTGACCACGGATCGAAAGGAATTGGATCAGAAGATTGTGGGTTCAATTCCCTCACCAGTAGGTTGCCCTGAGGCACCCTTGTGCAAGGTACTGTCCCCATCACTGCACCTCTGGGAGCTTTCAATAGCTGCCCCCTGCACGTGTGTGTGTGGGTGAAATGCAGAGGTTGAATTTTGTGTTGTGCTGTGCTGCATTTCACAATGACAAAGGTAGTCACTTTCACTTTGAGACTTTTGCAGATTACTGTATGCACAGGACCTCTACTGTATGTAAGTACTGCATGTAAAGGAGCTGCTAATGATGCTCCATATTGTGGAAGCAAAATTTGTTCAAACATTTTAATGTAGCGAGAACAGTTTCAGAGAAGTTTCAGATAAATGAGTGGTCTAAACTGCTGCAGGCTAATTAGGTGGATATGTGCAAATGCAGTTTTTGTGACATCACAACAACAATGAGTTCAAAAGGGGCTGTTTGGCAGCTCAAGCTGCAAACTGGGGGCATGGACAATATGTTTTGCAACAATGCTTAAAAATTACATCATACTCTTATTTAAAAAGTCTATGAATTTGTGGATTTCATGATGTGGAGACTTTAGCAGGATGTACTATTTCAAATGCATAAAGTAAGGAATCATTACTGAGCATTGTAATCAAATTCTTCAAATACCAGATCTGTTTTATCATAACAAAATGTTATTCCCAGCTAATGTTTCCCAACTGCCGTCCTGCAGTCCACCTGCACTGCACAGTTTCATGTTTTCCTGCACCTAAATCACACTGGGAAGCACTGAATTAGACCGGTAACCTTTAAATCCAACTAAAACAAATCAAACAGACAAGCGAATGTTGCTACAGCTGCATGTGGCTAAAGTAATAATGGTCCTGGGATTCAAGAACCATTAAGAAATCCAAAATCAGCCTTGAGAGCTAACAGTATCCTTTTGTTATGACTTTTTCCTGCGTATGAATTTCACATTACTGTCATATTTGAGACGCATCTAATGCAGAATCATCTTTAAACGTTATCTAAGCTGACCCACTACATTAAATAAGGCTTTTCTCTTTATTGAGTTTAGTGTAGCCACTCCTGAAAGGAAGCAATAGTTCCTTTCCTGGTGCTGGAAGTAGAATGACCAACAGCTTGGTCACTCAGCACACCTATTTCCTTAAAGGAAATGAGCCACTATGCTCGGAGACATTTTGGTATTGTCCTTTTTTGTCCTTTTTCCCACTAAAGCAACTGCATTGTCCCAATAGCTGCATTTGCTGTAGGCCTATGGTGATGTAATGATGGCAACCAGGGCCTTGGATACTTTAGAATTTAGTGTTAGGGGTGTCAAATAGGCCTTTACAACACAACATAGTTCCACAACATTTACATTTCTTCCTAAGAACTGTTGGGGATTGAGAGATTTAGTACATGCAGATAAGTTGAGGAAATGGTGGAAATAAAGCTATTATGTTAAATGTATGAATTATTTTCATCTTAAACTCTTTTGAAGAGTGCACATCAGCCATTCTTTCACTTACTTTAAAGTTAATTAATATAATATTTAAAAATAAACATTATTTTCAATTCACTCTCAGACATTTCTGCATATTCAGCTTGCAGCTGCTTAGCCACTCCCTCTTAGACAGACGTTATAATGAGTGTTGCAGACACAAATACAAGGCTAATCAGAACAGAGGTAACTTCAGTCATACCAAAAGCAGCTTATTTCTAACGGAATCTGGATCTTTTAAAATTGAACTATAACCGTATTTTGGTACAGAAAAATCACACCAGAGGTGGATGTCATGTTGAAAAACACACACATATCCAGGATGTGTGCCTTTTAGAAGGTGCAGTCCTCCTCAGTTCCCTTGGGATTCCTTCATGATGGGTGGTGGGTGGCGGTGGTCTAGTGGTGGGTACTTTGCTTGATCTCTGGATCAAGAGGTCCCCGGTTCGAATCCCACCTCTAGCACTACCACCACTGGGTCCCTGAGCAAGACCCTTAACCCTGAGTTGCTCCAGGGGGAGACTGTCCCTGTAATCAGGACATGTAAGTCGCTCTGGATAAGAGCGTCTGCTAAATGCCGTAAATGTAAATGTGTTCTCATAAGATGACTATCTCTCCATCTGTGCTCTAGGCTGCTGCATGGAGGCTGTTGGAATGCAGTGCACACAAACATAACTGCTCCCAAATATGATAAATAAAACAACATTGCAATTTCATGTTTAAATACTTAAAAAGGTGTGTGTACATATAAATATATAGATAGATAGATTTATTTCATTTCAGTGTTTCCCCATCCAGCTGGACATGGATTGAGTACTAAATGTGACCTTACAGCCTGTCAGTTGCAAGCCCCTGGTCACTCATTGAGGGGTAGTGGTGGTGAGTATGACCCTGTGATCGAAGGGTTGTGTTATAGGTGCACAAATAGAAGGATCCTCCAGCAGACACAAATAACAATAAAAAAACTTGAAAAAATGATCTAGAATTAAAAAAAAAAGAAAATAACTACAATGTTGCCTCTGTGTAGTAAAAGCTCTTATTTACTATATTATCCTATCTACTATATAAACTCCACATGCTGTGTAAACTGCTGTATAAAACACTGATCCTTACAGGTCATTGCTTAAATACTGTACAGCTGAAACTGTAACTTTAGGTTACCCCGTGGTTCCCTTTAGTAAGGTACTGTCCCCACCACTGCTCCCTGGGTGTTGGATGAGCACTTCTTCACTAGTGTTAATAGGTTTAATGCAGGAAAATCATTTCATTGGTGCACTGTGGGCTGTGCTGTGATCACAATGACAAATACTCACTTTCACTTTCACTTTCACTTCAACTGTCCAGATAAACATGTCAATATTGGAGAATATTGGATATAATGTCAAGAGCAGCCCATATGACTTAACAAATGCACTCTTTGAAATTGCATTTATGATATAAAATCTATGAGATGTTCAGCTCTACACTGAACTGGATGCTTCCCAACAGGAGCATGCCAATGTGATGGTAAAGACTCTGAGTCTCCACACAGGATAATGTTCAGATACTAATAAGTGTCTGAGCCAGGAAGCACTGAGGGACCAGGGCTTTAGGAGTGACTGTCAATGTCTTCTTTCTGTGACAGTGAAGAGGAGAAAGTTCTCACCATAGCTGTCGCTGTGGATGCCACTGGCAGCTCCTCAGGTGCGCCAGAACCTCCAAAACTGAACTCCAGCAGACGCTCAGCAGCAGTTAAACAGTCCCCAGTCCGTTCAAGATCATCAGTATGAGCGGGAAATAAGCTCTTCTTGTTTTTCGGACTAACTCTCACTCCTCTGGACTCCAGGCAGTGGAATGTGCAGCAGCTGGATGTGCGACGCTCATTTGTTTTCCTTTTTTTTTCACGCAGGCCCCGCCCCCTTGGCTGCGATTGGCTGAGAGTTGACGGGCGCTGCGCCGCTGGAATGAACATCCTTTTAAACCCTCCTTTCTGTGTCGACCATTACAGTCCAGCAGCTTAAACCTCCAGAAAGTTTTTATTTAAGAGTGAGTTTGTGTGTGAGGGAGGTGCAGTGTGTAGTGCTGCTTACAGTGAGGAGGTCCAGAGCAAATTGCTATTCTGGGTAGCAGTTTTTAGGGACTAGATTGAAAGGTTGTGGTCAAGTCAAGGTCAAGATTGAAAGATTGTGGGTTCGAATCCCAGAACAGTAGGTTGCCTTGCAGTACCCTTGAATTAGGTACCATCACCGTGTGGGATGTTTCACAATGACAAATAGTCACTTTCACTGGAAACAAAGGAAAAGCAGTGTGTGCAGCATTCAACAATGTGTGCAGTGCAGCAATTTCCACCCCAGTCATCTCCACCAAAAAACGCCACTTTTGATTCTAGTCTTTTGACTATGTTTTTTCTTCTTCTTTCTCCTTTTAGCTGCTCCTGTTAGTGGACGCCACAGCATATCAGCCATCTCCATTCCTTCCTGTCCTCTGTATCCTCCTTCAAATCGACCACCTGCATGTCCTCTCTCAGCACGTCCATAAACCTCCTCTTTGGTCTTCCTCTTTTCCACTTGCCAAGCAACTCCATCCTCAGCATCCTTCTCCCATGTAATCCTCATCTTATAGAAGAAAAGGCAGCAAAGAGGTTATCAGATTAACTTAAACTGGTCTTTACTGTCACACAAATATCTTGTTCGTATATGAAAATTAGCCAGTTTTATCAGAGGAGGCTGAGTGTTTGGAGTAGAAGTGGCCGTTCAGTAAGTGACACTCTTACTGGACAGGGTGTCTTTTCTCCCAGGAAGTGGCCGACAGGGCGGTCACTGCTGAGTGACGCTTAAATTGTAGGCATAATAAGCAGGTGTTACCAGGTTATGGTGATTTAGGTGGACTAAAATAGATTAAGTCTTCACTAAAATGATTTTAAGACCATATTACCAGGTGCCTTGGGCAACATAGGGGTGACAATATTTGATGGGCAATAAAAATAAAACCTTTTGGCCGCCCGCCCACACACACACACACACACACACACACACACACACACACACACACAATACCAGTCCTAAGTGTAATTCCATCTATCACACACAGCTGAATATGTCTGGTTAAGTGCGCTAAACTGCACACTACACAATGCAAATGGACAAAACAAACAGGACATGGGAAGAATGAATCTAAGTCCACAATAATACAATTGGGGGAAATAAATCTGGGCTGGGAAATAACCTGTTAAAATACCCCATACTTTTATTGATCAAATTTCTCCAAATAAAGTCATGATACAGGATAAGGAACTTTTTTTGAGCCCTGGATGGTTAGTGCACAGTTTGATTACTTTCCTGCTTTAAAACACAAATGAGGAAATGAAATCTGTAAATGAAATGCTGAGGCAAATCGGGTGTGTTAGGGCAGAAAACTATATTGAACCGAAGTCATCTTTTAACAAACAAAAAAAAGACAAAACAAAAACAATGAAAAGACCAATACAAATGGCCTAAAATAGTTTTTCTTCACTGTTAAAGTTTGAGATCACTTTGATTCATTTTGATTGTGACTCCTTAAGAACCAATTTAGTGTGTCATGAAATCTCAAATTTCATCTTAAACTTCTGATTGGATTTGACTTTTTGAATGAAAATATTGAAGATGCAAATGTGACTTTCATGTGTGACTTTTATATGTTAAGTTTTTCTTATTGTTGTAATTGAAAGAGGTAGAATATAACACAAAAATATTGTGTTCAAATGCTTTTGTAAAACAATATGGAAAAAGTCAAGCAATTAAGTTTAAGTTTATTTTTCAGATGTGCTTTATTATTAGCAAATCCTTCAGTCAAAAAGTTAAGTGTTGTATGGAGCCATTTGGCAGAGAAACTTTGGCAATATCAAATTTTGCTGAGTCTGCTGAGTCAGAGTTTTTGTTCTAGCTGTTTATTCTGCTAGTGTGTAGAGAGAGCCATAAACCAGCATGTTTGTAGATTTGTATTCTGTTCATTTCCAGTGAACTTCATTTACATTTCACAGCATTTAGCAGATGACTTTAGTTGCATGAGAAGCCGGACAGAACCTGACAAAGAGTGTGGATTCAAGTCCCAAAGTAAGAGCAAAGTACCATCCTCTAGCAGTGCACCCCATGCACTGGATACCTGCCTCCCCGCTGCTGCATGGTGTGTATGGGTTGCAAATAAAGCTTTTAGTTGTGGTTTACTGAATTTTGTGCTGTGTTGTGCTCAGAAAAGTCACTTTCACTTTCACTAGTACCCAGTTAATATCTATCAGTGTGGGAATTCTCAACCAATCAGATTATGCCATTTGAGTAAACATATATAATTAATATTTTTAAAACCAATTATAACATTCCAGTATCAATGCATGTTGAGATTAGAGCCTTTTTACATCACCATCTGGTGCACATCAGCCCTGGCAGGACTCAGTGGATGAGATGCTCAGACAGAAGTGATGTACATGGACTGGAGCAGTTAGCAGCGGCTCATAAAGCCTGACCTCACCCTGGAGACTGGGAGAGCCCTGAAGGATCCTCAAATAAAAAGGGTGAGAGAGCTCCAAAAACAAACAGGAGGGCCGGAGCTCTTCCGCCTGTATCTGCTGCAGTGGTCCGAACCCACAGGCCTGGAGCTGTGTGTGAGCGTGTGTAATTACACTGCAATTACCGTCCCTTTATATAAGTTACTGGCTCACAGACTCCATGAAACAATGTCAACATCGCTTTCATGATTTGGATCCTGCGGGTGAAGTTTACAGAGTGGGAGTACGAGGAGGAAGAATGAGTGAAAGAATGAGTGGGAGATAGAATGAGAGAGAGAAGAGGGAGGGAGTAATGGAGTCAATTTTCTCACTGTGGCAAACAGAAAGAGTAATTAAGCATGGCTTATGAAGCTACACTCACTGATTTTAGATGTAGGGGGGAGGCTCTGTCACAGAGGTGACGGGGTTGGAGCCAGTGCTTGCCTTTTAAACTGATGATTCCTCACAAATGTTCCCCAAAATACAGCTAATAAAACAAGATGTATCTAATGTCTGAAATTAGTTTCTTTAGTGTTTAATCATATACTCGACCATAACACATATGTGAGCTAATCTGACATCCATATTATGGCCCCTAAAACTTAAACATGGGTGAAGACCAAGTACAGCCCATTATGTCAGTGGTGTGTAATGGCTGATTGGTTCAAATATTTTGAATTTTTCCCCAATGAAGCAGTAACTAATTCCACCATTAGGACAATAGCACCAGCACTGGGATGGAGAGAAATGAGAAATGTCACCATCTTTTCAAACTTCTGCTATCAGATTAGACAGCTCTACATGCGAAGGGAACAAGAACGGCTTATTCTGTTACATCAGTTAACTGTTGCCCATGTTTGCTGGGAGAGAGGGGAGCATACTTATTAGAGGGCAAAATCAATAGTGCTTTCTTGGACCCATGAATACGAATGGCATCACTGCGGATCAAACTCATACTCACCTTGATAAAGTGGTCAATGTTAAGACAGTTGCAACACTTGGAAGCCCTTTTACATTTGATTTGATTTTAGCCAAAACATCATCTGGCATTATTAATAGAATGGAACAGGTGATGTTCTTTGGCTGTATGGTAAAACTGAAAACTGCACCAGTTGCCTTGACTTATTATTGGTTATTAATATACTGGAATATATTGACCAGTCAGTAATACCAAAAAAAAGAGGACAAAACAGTGCATCTGTAGGACCATCACCTTCTCACTGTAGGTAATAAAAACAGGTTTCCTTTCCTTAAATACCTAATTATCGTAAAGCTCAATGCAGCCATGCAAACTATAAAGCATTGCAATTGACCGGGAAACCCAAACATCATTAAGGTTGAAAATGAAAAGTAGGGCTGGAAGAGTATGATTGCCTGCCATTGTGCTAGCAACCAAAACAGGCCATATAGGCAGCTGGGCAGATTAGATCTCTCATGTCTATTTGCATCTCTGTGGCCCACTGCCTCCATACTTCATCCTTTTCATTGGCTTTTTCCAAAGGCTATTTTATTACCCCCTAGATGGTACTTTTTACCTGAAAGATAACAAATAAATGGCAAGTGAAGGGCAAGCAGATGAATGCTGAAGATTGGGGACTGCATGCTGAGAGAAAGGGGGTCAGATGTGAGTTAAAGGCATGCTTGGTTGTTTGTTTGTTTGTATAATGTGCCATTGAGCTGCATTTAACTAGTAATATGAAGTGACCTGCTGCAGATAAATGAGCTCATCAAAAAAACTATGATACATCCAGTATGTAACATGTTGAGCTTGCTGGTTTCTAAAGTTCAAACACAGTGACCTCAAGTTACTTGTCTTATAGGTGCACACATTTGAAGACCTACATTTCAAGGCTAATCTCAGTAAAACTCTTGTTTAGGGACTGTTTTTGGTACTGTGACTACAAAACCATGTAATGCTTTTCTGTTCTTTATGAAAATATTATCTAATATTAGCTCATTACTTGGTGTTAACCGCTTATGGGAAAGAGATCATGTTGTAATTGTGCAATGAATGGAAATGAAAGTGAAAAAAGAGAAAGTGACTATTCTTGTCATTGTGAGAACACACAGCACAGCAAACCACAACGAAATTGAATCTCTGCATTTATCCCATGCACAAACACACAGCGTGCAACAGGGGGCAGCTATGAAAGTGCCACGGGAGCAGTGACAGGGATAGTACCTTGCTCAAGGGTACCTCAGGGCAACCAACTGGTAAGGGGTTTGAACCCACAATCGTCCGATTCTGTGGCCAACTCCCTAACCACTAGGCTGCTGCTTCCCCATAAATGCTTAAAATGACCACAAATACAAATTAATTTTTCTTCTTTTCATTTCAGAGATGCCTTGTTATAGTATAGCAATTAAAAAATAATAAACCTTTGCAGAATCTTTGACCCCAAAGTGCTGAAAAAACAGATCCCCAATCAGGAAGACTCTAAATGGAGAAACTGATCATTGTTGTCTGGCCCTTTCTGTCCATAAGAGGTTCTTGTGGGCACTGTGGATTATGGCAAGTTTAGCCAAACAAACATTCAGTGGCCATTCAAAATATGCATGGGTCACGTGAAGAAGACCCAAACTCTGTTGTCAGACTTGTGTATGACACCTTCTTTCACGGCTTCGAGCTCAGACAAAAATGAGCCACTTCTCCTCCAACATAAACACTTGGCAGAGCACAAGCAGATCCGCTGTGCTGGTGTTTGTTCCAGGCCTGAGACCAGAAACACATACCTTTCCCACCACAGCACCTAACTCTGGTTTTAGACTAGCAGAGAGGAAGGAAAAGAAAAAGAGAAAATAGGAGTTAGGAGTGTGTGAGATAAAGAGTGGGAGTGAAAGTGTGAGAAAAGAGGGAGTGAAACAATGATGAAAAACAGACAAAATGAGAGAAAGGTAAACAATGATGCTTTATATAACCATAACAAGGCCAAAAGCAAGCCAGATGAATCCAGCCATAGGTTGAGCTTATGCAACAGATTTTGGTGATGTTCTTCGGACATTCATTCATTTAAAGCTTTAGTTATTCAGTTAGTTCTTTTTTGTGAAGCCTTGCCAACCAATGTCTCCTCCCACTGATCTGCTCTTCAGCTCGATGCGAACCAAGAGGGTTTATGTAATAGATATTTATTAAAAGAAACTAAAATGTAATAAATAGAATTAAATCGTCATAAATACAGTACGGTTTTGGATGTGAGTGTTTAAATGTATATGATTTTCAGCATGTTAGGAAAGATTGCCAGTTGCCCACATACTCTTTCAGTTCAAAGAGCTAAAAATACTTTTCAGTTACCACGTGAAGTCTATTACATCATGCCTTTACAGCCTGAATGAAAATGCAAAATATAAAGCAGTGTCTATGACCATGTGATAGGTAATCTAATTGTTAGCTGCTGTGATTTAGCAATTTGAGTCCCTGTTTGACAGCTATAAGCTTGGAAAGCATTACTGGGGGTACCCAATTCAAATCTCACAAGATCAGTCTGTGATGGTCATGTGATCTTTGGCTTCCACGATTATCTTGTGATCCTTAGCCTCTCTTCGATGGTCTGGGCCTTGCAGGATGGCTGCAGATGTCATGTGACAGCCTTTTGAGGGAGAAGCAGGTCGTTGAGCCGGATCACAGTGTTGGCAAAGTCGACCAGCTCCACAAAATCTGAGGTGATGATGTTCACACCATTAACACCAGGCTTCTGTGCCTCCACCCATGTCATGATGACTGGGAGGTTCCTACAGGGGACAGAAGAGACATGTCACAAGTCTGGAACCTGAGCACTGATTAAATGTTTCCATTGAGGTGCGGGTACACCTGTGAGGCTTTGATAACCAAATAAATAAAGTGAAATAAAGATTTGTAAGATCTGTTTGCTGGTCCTCACAACTTTTTAATTGCATTAGCATTGGCATAAGCAGATTTAAGCAGCCTGTAGTCTGTATTTTTTCATGTATTTTATTTGGTCCAACTGAAATACAACATTTATGAGGTCTTCATTCAAAACTGTTGAAATTCATTTTGGCATGACCTCTTTTTCTACATAAATTATGCCAGTTTTGGAAAAAGTTTAAGACTAAAAACATGTCCATTATGTTCTAACTAACGATGCTGTATTGCATATCACTCAAAAGGCATCCAGGCAGAATTGAGAAACTGATTAGTATGAAACTCTGAGGTGTACTCCTTTTGGGTGTCTGGATTTTCAGAAAAAGTGGTTCTTTTGCTTCCTGACATTCAGGAAAAGCTTATTGTTTCATCAACTTCCAACTCTGCTAAAGAGTGTCTGGATCAACAACACTCAGCATCACCAGCTACATTTGAGAACGAGGCTGTTGGAATGATTTCATTGTTGTGACATCCCAACATGATGAATTGAAACGATGAATTGTGGTTGTGGATATAGCTGCAAAATAAAGGAATAGGGTAGAGCAGGGGTCTCAGACTCAAATTAACAAGGGGTCACAAGCCAGGTGACCCATATTTGTTTTCTAGATATTAATTATTAATTAATTAATTATTAATTATTCTAGCACATCTTAATTAGCTTTTCTCATCACCACAATGCAAACTACTTTATTAATATTTGTGTTCAGCTGACTCAAGAAAAATGGCATTTAATAGAAGAATTATAAGGAATTTTTTTGCATCTGCATCTTTAGCCTAATTACTATTAATATTACCCATATCCGCCTATGTGCTGCATTCATGCTGAATTGTTTTTTTGTTTGTATGCAGCACTATTTTTTGCTTTTATTAACATAAAGATGAGAGTAAGTTAATTTGCCGCAGTGTCTTCTTGGTAAAGCAAGTCTTGCTCTCAGATATAAAAGATAAATATTGCTGAAATCCCAGAGTGAGTCATTTGAGAGCCCTGAAGTTCAGTGTGGAGGAATAAACGTGTATGAGGAGGTTAAAGTTGACCTGGGAAAACCTTTTTGAGCATAAGCGTGTGTCTCCTCTCCTTCAGACTGGAACTAAAAGCTCACAGAGCTCAGTCTTCCCTCCTGTCTGCACCGAAGCAAAGGAGCGGGCACAACAAAAGCAGGAAATGGGAAGCTTGAGCAGAGTTTGCTCTGGAATAATAAACAATGCGGCTTGCACATGCAAGCATATTTAATCCTTTTTCCTTCAAGACAGCAAGCTGACTGAAACATCCGCAAGAGGCAGTACTGGTTGCCTAGCAAGCCAATCACATGCTTGATCCCCCGGTGGGGAGTTAAGAATGTTCATTCTTACTTTATGCTTATATTTTCTATTTATATTTTTTATATTTACACCCAAATTTAGGGAGTTCTTGATTCTTCTACGTATCTATTGCTGACACAGGTATTTTAATGCATACTCACAGATTTCAATACATTTAGAAAAGGGAACCAAAGAGAATCTACAGATGAACCTAAGGTCACCACAGACACTTAGGTTCCGCTCAAGGGGTAGAAAGGCCAGGATATGGGGCACAATGGACTATGGCACAATGAAACTAAATTTTCTGGAGTGGTGTAGTTTAATCTATGAAATCTGAGTGGTGGAGTAGTATTTGTGACTGTGTATCTCATCAGTAGCTGATCATACTAATGCTCTCGTGCAATAATAAACAGACACAGCAATGTTCAAACATGTAGTATACAGCAAAAAAAATGGAGAGGCCATTTTTGCAGAAGGCAGGGGATAAACTCCCAATTAATACTTCTGGATTTGGGAGAAACCTAATATGAACAAGTGTGTGGATACTTAAGTGAAAGTGACTATTCTTGTCATTGTGAAATGCAGCACAACACAACACAACAACAAAATTCGCACATGTGCAGCAGGGGACGGCTATTTAACGCGGCCAGGGAACAGTGACGGGGACGGTACCTTGCTTAGGTGACCTAATGGTATGGAGCAGTGGTCTAGTGGTAGGGCACTCGCCTACAATCCAAGAGATCGCAGGTTTGCGCTACCACCATTGGGCAAGGGCACTTACCTAAAGTGCTCCCTGTAGTTCAGAAGTAAGTAAGTAAATAAATGGAATTTGAATGTCTGGGAAATGAACCCACAACATTCTGATCCTGGAGCCAATTCCCTAACCACTAGGCCACCGCTGCCCCTATCCACTAGTTTAAAAAAATAGCAATCGACAGTTTGCCATTGACACTACAGTTTCGTTTAGTAAGACTAGGCCTAAGATAAATCCTCCTTGAAGAAAGTTAAGCCTAAATCTAGACTGAAACAGCCACTGAAATTTAGTCCAAAGCTAGGTTCTTCCAGTGTCTAAGAAAAATATGGCTAAAATCTGCAGTCTGGAGGATCATATCTAACTCACTCCTTATGCACAACCTGACCTAAAATATGGATGGAAGGAAGAGTCAAGAAAAAAAGTTGATCCAGCCTCTGTACTCTAGGACCAAGTAAACACGTGCAGCTACACTGCCACCTACTGGCTACATGTAAAAGTGAGGACTAAATGAGGGCTATATTACCAATTCTCCTAAGTAGGGCTGTGGGAGCTGGAGTCTTCCACAGCACATATAGGGCACAAAACAGAGAGGAACCCAGGACAGATCAGAAACACTGCTGGTGCTAACCACAGACTCAGGTGAGGTTATAAAGTCTAAAAGAGACATTATGTGTAGGGTGTGCTGCCAGACTCTATGACTTCATCCAAACCCAATAGCTCACTTCTCCACAAGGTAGTTGCGTAGCCCCATAATGAGTCCTCTGGCGACGGTCTTGACACGGGGAGTGAGGATGGCCTGCGACACGTGGAAGCTGCCATACTTAGCTCTCTCACCCAGCGTGGTCTCCAGGAACTGGATGAGTTTGGTGGTGTCGGTCGTATTGGCCCATGGGGCAGGGATTTTACTTCCTGGCCACATCACTGAACAGCCCTCAGCAGATGGATGATGATAGAACACAAGGACCTGGACATATACAAGATACATTAGACACCTATGTAAAGTGCCTTGGGGCAACTCTGTTGTAAAAGGCGCTATACAAGAATGCATTGAATTTAATTGAATTGAATAGCTCTGGCAATGAAATGCAGAAGCAAAAAAAAAAAAAAAAAGAAAAAACATAAATGTAAACCAGAAGCTACAAATGTGAAGTAAGATGTATAAATGGCTGCATCATCACTTGCTGAGCAATGAGATTGCAGAGATTAGGGTCAACACACTCCAGGAAGAACTGACCTCTGGCCTGGAGCGAGGAGGCTGCACATTTAACCCACCAGACAGAGAGACAGCCTTCAAAATGTAAAAATGTTTTGCATAAAACCATGTGCAGCCTTGTGTGACTGTGGTCGACTGGAATTTTTATCATTTTATTTGTATTCTTCCATGCAGAAATGAATCTGTGAATGTTAAGATTTTAAATTAGAAGTTTAAAAAGATATTTATCAATAATTGCGGATTATTTGACAGCGGTGGCCTAGTGGTTAGGGAGTTGGCCCGAGGATCAGAAGGTCATGCATTTGAATCCCAGACCAGTAGGTTGCCCTGAGGTATCCTCAAACAAGGTACCATCCCCCTCACTGCTCACCGGGCGCTTTCATTAGCTGCATGTGTTTGTGTGCTTGAGTAAAATTCATAGGTATATTTTCATTGTGGTTCACTTTGTGTTGTGCTGTGTACCCACAACAACAAGAATAGTCACTTTCACTTTATTGCTCTTTTTTCCAGACTGCTTCTCATCCCAGCCCAGAAACGGGAGCTGTTTAGTGTGCAAAATGAATGAAATTCTTTGTTTTCACAATTTTTGACCTAAGAGGTTTGAAGGTTTGAAAATTGAAATTGAAATTAAATTAGATTTAAAGATGTTAAATAAGGGATCATAACATAAAACTGCAGCGTAAAACTGCAGCTCTTGTTTCATCTATATATCCTACACACACGTATATGTCTCTAACCCTACAGTGCTTGGCTGACTGCCTCCTGATTCTCAGTAATCTCTTCAACGTCTTTCAGTAAGACTTTTACATTGACCTGCTCTTCTGCTTACAGCCATAAATAGCTGCATATGCAAAGCCTGCACCAGCCTGCATGAATGCTTTATTTTCTGTGAAGTGAAACAGCATTGAAAATGCCTCTGTTGTTATAAAGACAGGAAACTACTAATGGAGTGACAGAAAGAAACCTGTTCCTCTAATTGCTTTGGCTGAAATACTGATCATGTCTTTAAATAACGTCACATGCGGTCAATCAGCACTCTTGCAACAAACCTGCAAAAGAGGAACGTCTGCAAAAAAATAAAAAAACCCTCAGACCCTGAGAAACTGCCAAAAATAAGTTCCCCCCACCCCCACCCCCATCAACTCATTTAAAGTTAATTTTCTTTTTAATGGAGATTGTCCAGTGTGATGCAGTCTGGGACCCTGCCTACTCCTTAAGACTATAAACACTGGAAGGACAAATGTATGTACAAATGCTTTTTTTTTTTTTTTTTTTTTGCAGTGCTGGTAGAGCTGGAAAGTTTATGATATTTTAACGCATATCGGAACACTAAACACTTAAAATAAAATCCCTGGGTCTGCAAGAATGCTTCTGGGAAGAACTTTGAAACTTCCTCTACCTAATAATACCAGACATCAGTTGATGTGAGTGCACTTTCTTTCGTCGTTACTCTTTTTGAATTCGTAAAATGGCCTTCCATCGCCCCCATCACTAGAAGTTAGAGAAGAATTTTTAGCGTTTAGCGTTGTGAAAGCTGCAGTTTGAAAAGATGTGGTGGCCTTTAAACGCTATAATATTAAAAAATAGCTACAAATTCTACTTCTAGTGATGGCCCAGTGTAAGGACAAGTTTCAGGACAGATTACAACCTCCTCTGGTGGGAAGCATCATTTGACATAAGGAGTCCAAGCTGGGAAAACGGGACAATATGAAAATATAAATAAATATTTTGTTCAAAATCTAAATAAAATAAATATGTAAAAAAAAAATTAAAGATTCCTCAGGGCATCACAATTCCAAAACGTTTCTGTTACATTGCTCAAAAGAACCCTTTCTTGGTAGTCTATATAATTTAGAATGTTTACTTTTGGTGTTATCGCAGAGGCTTTCAATACAAAAATAATCCCTCATATCAAGCCAATAATGTTTTGTTAAGATCTTTAAGCATCTCAACATCTAACAATAAAAACACACGTTAAATACAAAAACATGGTAAACTTTCAGTTATTTATTTAAATGGCCCATATCACAGTTCATATCACAAAAGCTTTGGCATGTACCGTTCTGTCCCAGTCCAATACCAAAGATTTTAATTATTTAATTAAAGAGCTCATTAAAGAAAAACAAATGCACTAAAAAGTATGTCATCCATGAAATGGCTTAGTGATAAATTTACAACTGGGGTATCTGGAGGTCATTTAGTGATACATTTATCACTTAAGAGCCTGACTGACCTATTTCTAAGCATTTATTTTCCTTTCCTATTTTATTTGAAGGCTTTTGGACATTTCCTTCAGTAAAAGATGTGTATGTAAACATTCATTTTGGCCCATTTGCATCAAACAACGTCAATCCTTGATGAAGCAACTAAATAACTGTTAGATAACTTGACTAACTATATGATCAACAGTGACATTTTAAAGTTATGAAGCGTGTCTCACACTAGAAAGCTTTCTGAATGGGGAACAAAAACGGATGAGTGAGAGCCGTCCTGCCCCGTATTGACATATATCAGTCTCGCGTGCACAGAAAGAGTGTCATAAGGAGTCCATTTAATGCTAGAAGAGTTTGGAAAAATAGTCATACTAAAAGGTTTTGATACATATACATATATACATCATATATTTAAGTTCATACTGAATTAATATAAGATTCAGGAAGAATATGATAGGATATGTGCTTTTAAATAGCTTTGAAATTACATTATGTACTTAGTTAAATTGTGATCAGCCCAATAGTAATGGTCATTTGTAGCTGGAGCACTGGTATTTTGACAACCCTATTACCTGATACTTCTTCTCCCACAGATAGTCCAGAGTGATGTCCTCTACCACATTTATCTTGCAGAGCTTGGATCCAAAGACCTCCTTCAGCATGTTGATTAGATAGCAATGGTGCTCTTCCTCCATGGCATAGTGGTGATTGAAGTCCAGAAAGACAACCTCTTTCCGGTGAGCATTGAGGAACTTATTAATGTCCTCGAGACCATCCCGCACTCTGTGGCCAAACAGGCCATGTATGAAGTAGATCTCATAGCCTTCCTCGCCTGGTTTGGAAGAGACACGGAGGTCAAAATAGCGAATTCCGCCCTCCAGCTGCTCCCTGAAGGTGAGGTTCTGAGTCATGGACCACTTCTTCATCACCTTTTTGGCCAACAGACGGAAAATCACAGCCAGGTGTTTAACAAATGCCTTTTGATCAGGGCCAACTGGCGCTTCCTCATCCACCCAAAAGCTGAAGGAGTCATGAGATCCTGGATGGGTAAACAGAAAACACACAGTCTTTAAAACAGTCCCTAGATCCCAGAAATGAATGCACGCTTATGTTTCAGAGAATAAAACTGAGGGATCACTAGGTCATCATAAAGTCCCCACCCCATGTTCTGACAGATATCTGAGAACTGCATGCTTGGAGCGGATGTGCCTTTGGGGAGGAAAAAGAATCCTTAAAAAACTTTTATTTGCTGTCCCAAATAAAGGGCGCAGTGATTATTTCAAAAGACATAAAACTTCTCAAACAATATCAGAGGTGAGGTGGCATGCCATTCCCCAGGGCTGGGCGATATGACTGTGTTTATTATGATTGTGATTAATAACATTACAGTAGTCTTCTCTCAGTAGTTCTTTATCTTGATAGTGTCTGGAATGAAAGAGCACAGACAGGCGGCAGGGTTTCTTGCAAAGAGGTGATGAATCATGTTTAGTTCATTCACACACCCACCCACACACACACACACACACACACACACACACACACACACACACACACACACACACACACACAAACAGGTCATATCAGTGACTGGCCTCCCCCAGATAAATATACTGTGTCAGGAACACATTAATCCTCCAGTCTCTAGAGCTGGACTGCTTTAAGACCCTCTGCTGTCTGAGCAGGACAGAAAGTCCTTACCTGGAACGGCCAGGTACTTCAGAGGCATGGCGGTCAAGGTGGGACACAGGGAGCCCATCCAGTCTGCGTTCCTGTCGTTTCCGGCTGGTCTCGTCTTCATGATGAGCCCAGAAGAAGTCCCTGTCAGCAAGAACACTTACTTCTCCGTTTCACCCCCATCATCCACTTACTGCCACCCGGGGAAGTCATGCTGTCTGTCAGAGGGAGGAAGGAGGCCGACTGGAGGCCAATTTGAAGCTGAAACCCTGAGCGCTGGCACCACGGGGAGCTAACGGCCCACTAACAACCTTAATCGGCTTAGTCCCAAATTACAGCTCCTCATCCTCCTCCCTGCTCCCTCACTCTGAAGGGTGCTCAGTCTCAGGATTAGTCATGGAAAACATGCATGTTCAGGACTTTACACAGGCAGATCTCTTTTAAATATTGTATTTTTACTGGGGAACACAACTAAACAAAATTACTCACAAAATATAGTGTTTAATAATAAAAATGCTCATTTTGTCACCTTGCCCAGACTGCCCAATGTTACTGAGTCAGCATTAGATTACAGTTCAGTGCATTGATTTTTTGGCATTATTATAGAAAATTTAAATAAAATCTCAATTCTGAATGGATAAACGCTGACCCATGTCTGCTACGCATTTACATTTACATTTACGGCATTTAGCAGACGCTCTTATCCAGAGCGACTTACATGTCCAAGTTACGGGGCAGTCCCCCTGGAGCAACTCAAGGTTAAGGGTTAAGGGACCCAGTGGTGGTAGTGCCAGAGGTGGGATTCGAACCTGGGCCTCTTGAGCCATAGGTCCGTAGGCAAGTATCCTACCACTGGACCACCGCCACATGCCACACAAATTAACCATCAGTTCCTAAAAATTCCTCACAGGGGAAACGCCCTGGACAGGTCAAAACACTACACTGTATTTTCAACATAACACTGCACTAGTACTGCTCAGCCGTGGAGTTCTGAGGCTGTTTTAAGATTGAAACAAGCGTTGGTTTTCATAAAACCAAAACCTTTGTTTTTAGATCTTATTGTCAAGTGTTTCTATGGTAACTGAAGTATAATTATAAGCATTCCATAAGTTGCAAAGGCTTTTTTTGGACAATTACATCAGGTTTATGCAAAGAGTCTCTTTAAGACCCTTGTAGTTCACCCTGACATGCAGTCAGTCAACTTCTCGGCCAAATCCTGACTGATGGAGCCATTCATGCATAATCAATGCTTGGAGTTTGTCAGAATTCCTGGGTTATTGGTCTGTCCACCTTGCTCTTGAGGATTGACACAAGTTCTCAACAGGATTAAGGTCTGAGGAGTTTCCTGCCATGGACCCAGAATTTCCATGTTTTATTCCCCGAGCCACATTTGCCTCATGGCAAAATGCTGGAAAAGGCATTGTTCTTCACCAGATTGTTCTTGGATGGTTGGTCACTTTTGTAGGATGTTTTGGTTCCATACTTAATTCATGGTTGTGTTGTTCGGCAAAACTATGAGTGAGCCACGCTCTTGGCTGAGAAGCAACTCACCTTCTCTTCTCTGGATAATCTGTTTCCCGGATGCCCTCAAATAAGGGGTCTTTACGCCAGTCCTCAGCAGTCCAATCCCTGCACCTTTTGCAGAAGATCAGTCTGTCCCTGATGTTTTTCTTGGAGAGAAGAGGCTTATTTGCTGCCCTTACACCAGACCATTCTTCAAAGGTCACCTACCTTGTGTGTGCAGATGCCCTCACACCTGCCTGCTGCCATGAATTAAGATCATTTTCATGACAAAGAGGGTCTTTGCAAATAATTGCAATTCATCTGACCACTCTTCATAACATTATGGAGTTAATGAAAATTGCCATCATAAAAATGGAGGCAGAAAGTTTGTGAAAATGCATATTTGTGTCTTTCTCAAAACTTTTGACCATTGCTTTATTAATCACTGTTTTTCCGCAGTCTCTACACCTCTACACCACATTCATAAACAACACCGTCTCTGCCCTGTGTTGGGTGAATGCGTTCTGCTGTATGGGCCTTTTTTGCACAGTATGTTGTGCTGTTTGACGGTGTGCACTTATTGTAGTCTAATGTCATGTTCTATGTTGTCTTACGTGTAGCACCAGTGTCCGGGGGGAATGTTGCTTTGTATCACTTCGTACTGTGTATAGCTGAAATCACAAACCTGCTTGAGTGTACTTGGTTTTGACCCATGAATCCTAACCCTTATTATTTTTTTCATTCTAACAAAATGATTATTACACCAGGGAATGTCTTTCAGTATGCATTGGTGTTTAGTAAAAGGGTATGTTTACACATTTATTGCCTTCACATTCAGTTTTTCACACCTGAAATGACCACGACCACGAACCAACATGAGCACTTCACAGGTCTGAGGGACATGCAGTGCTCCAAATTAATAAACTGCAAGTAATGTAAAGCACCAGTCAGATTGCAAATGATGTTGAAGGCCAGAGAGAAATTACAAATGATGCAATAATGATATTTACAGCAAGAGAAAAAAACATTCAATGGAAACTAATCATAATGGAAAGATGTCAATACAAGAGGATGTGTTTCACATGGAACTATTTGGCAGTTCATTTTTCTAGTTTGATTAATTCATAACTGGAAGGTCATTAAAATCCAAGGTACAATGTTTAGAAAATCAGATACATAATCAATCATGCTGTTTTGATTGATCAGTTATTGATTGTTCTAAATATACACAGGCATGCACATATACAGACACACACACAGACACACAGACACACTTCCTGTGTGAAAGCTTCAGATGACGCTCTGGTTCACTCTGTGGTGTGGAAATAATACTGTTTGGTGACGGGAGGCCCCTACATTTCAGAATGTGGGTTTGAAAGCAAGCTTTCTCAGCGCAGCTCTTCTTCTGCTTTTGGTGTAGTGCTTTCTAAACTCGAAGTGACTGGACGGGCTGTTATTTACAGGCTTAAAGCTGCTGCACAGGGTTTGTGAATGTGTGTGTGTTTAAGGGCGCTGGCGTCTTCATCCTCAACCCTAGCGGGGGACATGGATCTCCCCATATACCATGGTCCCATCAGCAGGCAGCGGTGCGAGGAGCTCCTGGGTAGAAAAGGCAAAGATGGATCTTTTCTCATCAGGGACAGCGAAACCATCCAAGGAGCTTTATGCCTCTGTGTTTAGTGAGTATTATCTTCCTATATTTGTCTGGCTCAGGACATCCATGTTTTTAGGTAAAATTAGTCAAATTAGTAAAGATTTTGCTAGGTCAAATTTAGCAAGTTTTCTACTTACCCACACGTGACAAATGGGCATGCATGTGCAAAACAAATTCAGTGCATACAATGTTTGGACTCTGAAAAGTGAAGTATCCTTCATTTTTAAATCGTTTCAGTTCCTTATCCACAATACCTCCCAAAGAAAAAGCAAAAACAGTTTTTTTGCCTTTTTATTCCATTTTAGAAAAAATCATTGGAGTGTTTTGTAAGTTTGTTTTTAAAAAAATGACCAAAGAATCTATCTAATGAAGTAATCAGTAATCAGACCTCTCGGTAAAACATTTGGTGTGCTAAAAAGTGGATCGGATCCTCCTGTCAGTGTTCTTTGAGATGAGAACTTAATTCAACTCAAACCTGTGCCTCACTGAATCGACTGAATACACACCTGTCTATGTAAGGTCCGTATACATTAATGGTGCATGTCAAGTGAAAACCAAGCCTCAAGGTTGAGAAAATTGCCCCTTGACCTGTGAGATCTGGTAAAGGATGCATTTCTTTTTTGTTGCATTTTTCAAAGCTTCCAAAAGCAAAGTCACCTCCATCGTTCTAAAATGACGGTCTGGCACATATAAAAAGGAACTGTGAACTGACTTTACCAAGAGGACAAAATTTACTAAAATTAGATATGGTGGTTTTTTTCACATAAAAAATCATTACAGTCAGCTTGAAGCTTAGAAAATAACCTTCATATAGCTATAAGAAGCCGAAAAACTCTGTGTGTGTGATCTGTGTGTGTGTGTGTGTGTGTGTGTGAGTGAGTGTGTGCATGTTTGAGTGTATGGAGGAATCCAGGCCTTGATCATCACCAATGCAACAGGCAGATATAGTGGAACAGCAGCTGTTGTTTTTTCTGTGACAGGGAATGAGAGACTAGTCAGGATAATGGAAAAGAACTTGCAGGCTACTCAAGCCCTCAGCTAGAGGGTCGGGTTTTATTTAACCTATTTTAACAATCTAAGGGACACCCTCATGAATTACTATTTAAAAAAAATATTTTTTATAAATTACAAAACACTCCAAAAAAATCGAATGCTTGTTGCAGACTGCTATAAATCCATTTTAAGATGAATCTTTAACAAAACAATGATTTTCAAAATGTTTCGGAGAGCTTGGAGAAGAACCAGAGAAACGTTATTCCTGTATGTGCTTGAAACACTGAAGCATGTTTCAGGATATAACATATTTATTTTTAGATGTGAATCACATGGTGTTATATTTCTGCATGTATTTTTGACACTAAAAGAATTTCAGAGAACATTGCATGCCTCCACTGACAATAATACCTGCAATGCAATGTACATTTGAAACACATTTCAAATACGTAACACGTTTAATCGAACATTTTTGCAAACGTGTGCACGGCAGTAAGTAAGTGTTGAAGGTAGAAATACAGTACTGTGCAAAAGTTTGAGGCGGGTGTGAAAAAATGCTGTAAAGATAGAACGCTTTCAGAAATAGAAATAATGATCGTTTATTTTGATCAATTTACAAAATGCAAAGTGAGCGAACAAAAGAAAGTCAAATCAATATTTGGTGTTACTACCTTTTGCCTTCAAACCAGCATCAGTTCTTCTAGGTACACTTGCACAAAGTCAGGGATTCTGTAGGATTATAGTCGGTGTATGATCAACCAGTTTTACCAAACAGGTGCTGATGATCATCAATGTCACACGGAGGAGAAACACAGTCATGTTTGGAAGAACCTACCAGCCGAGTTCCTTCAAAAACTGTGTGCAAGTGTACCTAGAAGAGCTGATGCTGTTTTGAAGGCAAAGGGTGGTCACACCAAATATTGATTTGATTTAGATTTCTCTTTTGTTCATTCACTGCATTTTGTTGATTGATGAAAATAAATGATGAACACTTCCATTTCTGAAACCACTCTTTGTTTACAGCATTTTTTCACACCTGCCTAAAACTTTTGCACAGTACTGTATACATTGGATCGATGCAGCGTTTCACATATTTCAGTAGTATGTTTTGTGCAACAACCCAACCTTTACAACATATATATAACATTTAGTTATTTAGGTAAAAAAAAAAAGAACGTTAATACCAACATAAGGTAAATGCACCTTTTCATATTTTAATATATAGCACAGTCATTTACCATTATGACCATACCTGTTTAGCTTCATATATGCATGTGTGTATTTATATTTGTTGTATGTCAAAAGGTTATATGCTTAAATATGTTTGTGCACACGCATACACATTTTTTATGGACTAGTTATGGTTAGTTTCAGTCCTGAAGGGTCACGTTTCAGTTGCAGCTTGTTTGCTGCGTGGAATCAGTTGTTTTTGAGCATTGAAATCAATAAAGTGTCTAAAAGACAAGTCTGACTTCAGATATGAAAGGATTGTTTCTGCTTTTAGTTTTTCAGTTACTATGAGAGCAAGCAACAGGCCTGTGACATGAGTTCTGCAAATCTATCTTATCAGATGAGGCCTATTTCTTTAAATTTGTGTGTTGTCTGCTGAAAACACATATCACCGATGCCTGATCTGCAGAATATTTGAACATTTACACTCAATGAGAAATCAGTTACTAGAAATCTGATTCTAATCTAATTAATAGTTGAGAGACATAACAATACCTGGAACAGCTTACCCAGCAGGCAGAACAGAAAAAAAACACAATAATGTTATCTATCATAACTTTTATGATGGTATAATAATAATCCTTTATTTATAATCCCACGAATGGGAAATTCGTTCTCTGCATTTCACCCATACACACATGTGCAGCAGTGGGCTGCTATTGAAAGCGCCCGGGGAGCAGTGATGGGGATGGCACCTTGCTCAAGGGTACCTCAGGGCAACCTACTGGGAAGGGGTTCGAACCCCCGATCCTCCGGCCGACGCCCTAACCACTAGGCCACCGCTGCCCTATATATGTATGTCTGAATAATAAAGGGCTGACAGTTAGCTTTAACACTTCTAAACTGGACTTTGATCAAATTCAGAGTCCAAAATTCTCTGATCACTGATGGATTACCAAAAGTCCAAAAATGTTGCATGCTTGAGAACGTTTCCTTTTAAAAGAGATGCTAGAAGCCCAACAAATCTATAAATCAGCATGTGAAGGGTTTCTGCAAGCCGCCACACATTTTTTGTAATCACTAAGGGCTTTGAAATGTAAAAAAAAAAGAAAAAGAAATTGATAAAATATTACTGTACGTTTGCCCCGTAGATGCTATTTGCTTGACAAATATCTTTCTTCTTACAGCAAGCAGAAAATTGTTTACACTTACAGGGTTCTCCAAACCCATGGAGGATTGTACACTCTACAGGTGAGTGAGAAGCCTATATTTTTTTTTTTATATATATATATATATATATATTCCGAATGAAAGATGCTAAGCTTTTTTTGTATCAACATTGTGTCATTATTGTCGGGTGGAACATTGGCTTTTTTGGTCAGAGAAAGTCAGTCCTCTGAAGCAGACCCTTAGGTTGCTTCATGTAAATCCGTTTCGGCCCCTTATTGATGAGCAATAAGTACACAGGTAGTGACATTTAGAATGTCTGACCATTACAATTTGCAAATATTCCCACAAAATGTATACACTAATATTAAAAATGGATTATTCATAATATGAAGTTCATCACGAAAAGAAAGAAGCGCTAAATTTGCCGGTCCTGTATGTGAAATGTGTATTTGCTCCGCTATGAACTACTGACTTTCATCATTCCCTTTATTGCGTGGGCTACTGTCTACATGCTATAAAATATATTGTAGAATTGTTTATGACATTCAGGTCAGGCTAAGAATTTCTGACAATAAATGGAAATAAAAAATCTATTGCTTTTTTTAAAGGTAGTTAAATTTCACCTCTGGCTGAATCTTTATTAAAAAGCACAACATTAATATATCCTGAGCGACCTGAAAAGCATATGATGACGTTGAGGAAACTTTAACGGTAGTAAATTTCCCTGCTTTTGCTAAAGGTCTGAGGCTTATTGGACTAATTTTGAACTCCTAGAAAAAGCAGCTGGCTTCAATTATTAAGTGTGATCTTGAACAAGTTTTCTTTTGCGAGTTAAAGGACATGCATCCAAAGGATTGTGGAGAGGCAGCAACATGAGTCAGGTGCAACTGAAAAATCCTGCAGCAGTTCTTTGAAGGAAATGGATTTTTTTTTTAAGAGAATGCTTCTTTTTGTCTTTTCAGACCAGTGCAGGGACACAGGAACTATATTTTAAAACCCTGAAGGAACTTATTTGTCACTATAAGAAAAGAAATAATGGACTGGCCACCCGTCTGCGTTACTCAGTAAAGAGGAAAATCCTGGACAATCCAGTTGACAGTTCCAATGAAGGTCATGATTATGAAAGTGAGTGAACTGCTTCATGAGTTAAAAAAAGTAGCAGAATTAACCAACAATTAAAAATGACTGCTTGATGTTATAAATGCTCTCTCTCTCTCTCTCTCTCTCTCTCTCTCTCTCTCTCTCTCTCTCTCTCTCTCACTCTCTCGCTCTCTCTCTCTCTCTCACTCTCTTCCGCTCTCTCTCTCTCTCTTGCTCTCGCACTATCTCTCACTATCTCTCTTGCAGATGTAGAGTCATCTGACTATGTAGTGGTTCTGCCGGACTGATTCCATTCTCTGCAACCTTACCTGCTTGCGTTTTTAAAAAGAGTTTGTGCATCACCTGTGGTCGGGTTTAACCACAACTGCATTGTTAACAGTTTGGATCAATGAACATTTACAGACTGTATAAGCTAAGAACAATCTGCAGTATTTTTTTGAAGGAACAACAAATTTCCATCCCTTTTTTGTGCACATACAGTCTCCTCAAGATATTGAAACAGCAAAGTCAATTCATTCATTTTTGCTTCGTACTGCTAAAATTCGGGCATGCGGTGTCATGATGACTATGAGAAAGGTAATTTTATTGGCTATGCATGTAGATATGTATCTAACTATATAAATGATAGGGAAACTATATATAAGATAGTAAAATTATTCTTTTTTTTAACCATTGCCTTGTGTAACGTTCTACTGGACTCAGCTACCATTGTGAATTATCAATAAAGATGATTGAGTTCTAATAGCAGTCATGCAAGCCAAAGCCATGACACTACCTCCACTATGTTTCACAGATGAGTTTGTATATCTTAGATCATGAGCCTATCCTTCCTTTCTCCAACACTGTTGTTTTGGGTTTTTCCTTTGCTGTTATCACAAATTGTCTGTCATCAGCTGTCTTCTTAGTTGAAACCAGTGTTTTTGAGCAGGGAAATAACCAAACTGCTGGACACCAGCCCTCCAGGGCTATAATTGGACACCATACTATTCCCTATTGTTTCTGAGAAACAGTTAAAATGGTCTTTCTGAGGTGTATAATTAAAGCAGAATTAATTTCTTTTTTAAGGCCCCAAACAGCTCCTCAGAAATAGCAAGTGAACCCTATGTCAGTTTGTGCAGTTTTTCTGGCCGCTTAATCATTATTAGCCCTTAAACTTAAAGTGTAGTCAAATGTGATGGGAATTTGTCAGGGTCTCTTGTTAGAAGTGTTATTTTTTCTTGCATAAAATGAAACTTGATGAGCCATACAGTGTTTTTGAACCAGTGTCACGAGGTGTGACACTCATTGTAATTTCAATATTAATCACACTTTTGTCCTCTACCAATGTAGTAGGGCAATGAAAGTAAGCAAAGTAAAAACGAAAGCGAAGGGGGTCAATGTGCACTTTCCTGAATTTATTAACGGGATCATCAGCACTTGACCACTAGACCAAGGTGTGCTGCTTTGAAAACTGAAATGCTGGAAAACATTTTTTAAAATGTAAATTACTATTAATTCTTGCTGCTGGTGTTTCTCAGGGAAGTTCTGTTTAGGCATGGGTTTGATATTTCCAGAGTTTGTTGAGATTTAAATGGCAAGCCGTTAAAATGTCTTCAAGTATTGTGTTAAATTGTCCACCCTTATGGTGTTTGCTCTGTATTATCTACCCTAAACCACTCTGAGCTGTAGATCATGTTCTGCACTTCTGCAGCATTATGGCCTCTCCTGGCCCATTGTATCACATTGTATCGCTGTATTTTTTTGTATTTGTATTCAGAGAGTTGGATGTCATGAGCAACCTAAAACATTGCTTTGTCAATTTATCAGTAGTTTATATATTTGTATCCTTTAATAATGTGGTAAACATTACAAGAAAAAAATCTTTTATTTGTAGCAGCAAGGCCATGTCAATTCATCAGGCAACCACACATATATACAAAGGTTAACCACATAGGCCTCAGGGTTACATCCTGCTTGTTTTCTTTGAGAAAGCATAAGAGAGAAATGCTATGGCAAGTAAAAGGCACCATGGAAAAAATAAACGTCAGTGACCATGGAGAGTGGAAAATGAGTAGGTACATCCTACGTAGGCAATTAAAGATTGCTGTCTATAGATTAAAGATAATACATATAAAAATTAGTGCTCAAAGGCTTACCCATTAGATCATTCCCTTATGCATGCATCACCAGCCTGGGGAGTGTGTGAAATGTTTCTGACATTTGCTTGTGAAAATCATTTTTTGTGTGTTATTTCTGGGGCAGGCTGGGAAACAGACTCATGGAGGGGTGGCACATTTTGAAAAAAAATGACAGCCTCAGACTGTAGGTAATAATAAACTGCATATTTTTAATACCCAAACTGTTCCTTTGTGAACTAATCAGTAACTGTTATCGAGGCTTTAAAATTTTTTAATCTTAAGGTGGACTCTTGTGTGTCCACATCTCTGTGATCTGACAGGTCAGAACCAGCTGAAATGTCTAGTCGCATGCATTGCTCAGGTCTGATTTTGGCCCATTCTTCCACGTGAACTACCTTCGAATCCTGAAGGTTCCAGTGATCTATTCTATGAACCCTGATCTTCAGTTCTTTTCATAGATTTCCAGTTGGATTCAAGTGGGGTGGCTGACTGGGCCACTCTAGCAGCTTTATTTTCTTTCTCTGAAACCAAATAAGAGTTTCCTTGGCTGTGTGTTTGAGATCATTGTCTTGCTGAAATGTCCACCCTCGTTTCATCTTCAGCATCCTTGTAGAGCAGCAAATTCATTTACATTTCTCCATTCACTCTCTCTTCAATTATATAAAGTCTGCCAGTATCATATGCTGAAGAACAGCTCCACACCATGATGTTTCCACCTCCAAACTTCACTGTTGGTTTGGTATTTTTGTGTTTTGTGTGCAGTGACTTCCAAAGAATTCAATTTTGGTCTCCAAATTTGGTCTCTGGCCAGATTCTATTCCCTCAGTACTTCCTTGGCTTGTCCAGATGTTGTGCAGCAAACTTTAACTGACCATTCAGTAGCTTAGAAACATGTCAGTAACCAATGTCTTCAGTGTGTTTTGCAACAATTAGCTTGCGAAGATCTGCCAAGAGCTTTTTCCTTTTACCCATCATAAGATGCTTCCTCTGTGAAAACATTTTTCCAAATCTGAAATGTTGTTATTTTAACATGAATATTACATTAAATCTTGTTTTTCCAAAATGGCAGCCTTTTCAATGGAAGCTAATGAGTCTACATCTTCTGCCAAGTAATTCTGGATTATTTCTGTTGGTTCAGTCATTATAAAAAAATTCGCACAATTGAAAGCGCAACCAGATGTACTTTGAAATGCTTCCCAGTCTCAGAACAGGGAATCTCCTGCATTGCACAACTTTTCCAAAAAACACAAAGGGTGTATTAAGCCCTGACCATGAATCAATCATTTATGGGCCTCTAATACTGAAATTATAAAAACTTACTTACTTATTTACTTACTGGGTATTTGAGCTCTGAACCACACTCATGCTTTTTGTAGACACATGGCCCCAATATCACTGTAGTTAGCCTCATTATTCAAAAGTTTAAAACTGCATATTCAGTGAGTTAGAGTTCCCCGGTCACACCAGCTGCACTGTTGGCAGGTTTAAAAATCGTTCAAATGAAAATCTCTAGTCCAAATCTTTCAATTTATTATTTTATCTGCTGTCAAGGTTTTCTGCATTGACTTATGACAGAGAAAGCCCTTAATGGAGGATCTCCAGCATGTTTAACTCATCTGTCCGCACTTCAGTCGGCTTTATTATTACTATTATGTTATAAATGCATCAACATGTATCTGAGGTGCATGTATTTTCTCAAACAGACTGTTCAGCAGAGTTAGTTACTATATTTGTTTTGTGGGTAAGTTAATGAAACTTAGCTGAGTCTTGTCCAGCAGCTCTTTCAACATCAACAGTTTCTCTAAACCACAGCTTCCTCTATTTATGGGTCTTTCTTTCTGTTTGTTGGACAAAACTTGTTGCCTTGTCTACAGACATTATGCCTGTTCATCAAATATGTAAAGCCTAATGTTGGTCATGGTGAACGAGAGAGGCTGCAAAAACAAAAACCATACTTTTCAGATGACTCTAAGTTGCTTATTTTACAACTGAGCAAGCAAACAGAGCCACTAGTAGACACAAAGAAAAATAGAAAATAACAATTTTGAATAAAATTAAAAATATTAAATATTTCAAACTGGTTTATTGACTCTTTATTCTAAAACCTGATCCTGTATGAACTGTCACTTTATGCTGTGTAAACTGCTATTTTAACACTGTTCTTTATAGGTAAGTGATAAATAAGTGAAAGTCTTGTTAAGTGAAAGTATTCTTGTCATTGCGAGGTCACAACACAGCACACAGTAAAATTGCATCTCTGCATTTAGCCCATGAAAACACTGTGCAGCAGGTGTCAGGTATGAAAGTGCCCAGGGAGCAGTGACAGGGACGGTACCTTGCTCAAGGGTACCTCAGGGCAACCTACTGGTAAGGCGTTTGAACTTTTGAAGCTACTCCGCCTCTGAGTTATAATATAAGCAATGCGTTCCCAAAAATCCAAGAGATCTTCTTTAATTACCATGTCAGAATAAATAATGAATTAGAGTTAACCTTTTCTTTAGGCTGATAGCCAAATTCACTGTTTTGTGACGTCACAACTTCATTTAAACCTGGATGATGATCCGTTTCTGTATTTAGGCTCAGTAGGGAATCGTAACAGTGCTTACATGCCACATCATCTAGTTTATTTGAAAGAAAACTAAATGAAAAAAAGGATATTAAGCTCTCCTCGACACGAGCCACTTAAAATGTGAGGTTGTGACATTAATGAGCAAACAAAGTAAAGAGTCGGTTTATGTTTTAACCCCACGGTGTCATTCTAGCCGAGGATGCGTAATGACGTCACTGGGTCGAGTCTATTTTGGAGGTACGGTATTTTTGGGGGGGGGGACATTTTTTTTTGTTGTTATTCAGAGGATCCATCACACAGAAGTAGAAATTACAGTTACACTTATTTTACACACTGTTAATTCCTACGGTTATAGTGTGTAGTCTTAATGTCACATGTTCTTGCCGTTCTGTCCTGCTCTTTAACAGGACCCCCCCCCCCGTTTTCAGACATGAGCCATTCCAGCGTTTTGAAGTTGAAAGCGGGAGGAAGTGATGTGTAGGGTCGACTCGAGAAAACAACAGTTCTAATGATTAAATCATGAAAGTCATTTTTACACTCTTTATATCAGTACCAGTTAAACCAAATTAGGCCCGCTACTGTTTAAAAAATAGAGTAGAAATAAAATAAAATAGAAAGCGCAAGTTAGCAGAGAAGCTAAGCTAGCTAGCAGTAACGTTGGATGGAAGCGACCCGTTGAGTTGGCTGTTCTTTAACCTCCGTGTGTCGTGTTTTAAACTCAGATTTAAAAAGATGGACGTGACAACGTGTCTGAAGTCTCTGCTTCTGGCGATTCGGCAGTACAAAAACAACAAAAGCACACTGAACTCCTCCCAGCTGCAGAAACAGATTGAAGTGAGTGGACATTTCTAAGATCTTTCTAGAAGTTACTGACAAAACAACAGCTGGAAACGAATCCCAGTCCTACAGTAGCTTACCAGTTTATCAGTTTTCTGACCTGAAACGAAACCATTGCCATGTAAACAAAGTCTCACACACACACACACACACACACACACACACACACACACACACACAATATTTGTTTCTGTGAAATGCTTGAATGGAATAGAGCCAGCAGTACCACAAAAACACAACAGTTTACTCACTTCACCCCAATCAGTCCAGGGAAACAGGGCTCATTCTGCTCTCTTTGCAATAAAACATGAACTTATTGAAGCATATCTGTGATTCATCATAAATATGGTCATATTTCCCAGATCTTTTATAAAGTGTGTGTGTATATCATTTAAAATGGGTGGAACTGCTCTTTAACTGAACTGTGACGTTGCCGTTCTTCTCTAAGTACATGATGATGTTTTGTAGGATCTGTCAGGCCTGAAGTGCTCCAGACTCTTAACCTCAGGTCAGGTGCTTCCCAGCGAGTGTTTGAGTGGCCTGCTGGAAGTAGCCGGAGACCCACACACGAGTCATGCCCTCACCGGGGCTATCCTTTCACTGCTGACCCAACTCGGTACCGTGATCATGTCGTCTTCTTTCCCAATAGAAGGAATATATTAATGATCTCTGTTCTGAACGAGCGTTCTGTGCCTCGTCCAAAAACAGCATGCTACGCTGCTGTAGAGGAATTATATAGATGTATCCATATTTATCCATATACACTGTATGAACTTGATTATTTACATTATAACGTTATAAACATGTCTCTGTGGGTCACTTAAAATGTGATCATCATCATCTTTTTCTTTTGGCTGCTCCCGTTTAGGGGATCAACCGTCTCCATTTCTTCCGGTCCTCTGCATCTTCCTCTTTCAAACCAACCACCTGCATGTCCTCTCTCACCATGTCCATAACCCTCCTCTTGGGCCCTCTTTTCCTCTTTTCTGACAGGTCCATCTTCAGCATCCTCCTCCTAGTATAATCCTCATCTCTCCTCTGGACATGTCCAAACCAACGCAACCTTGCTTCTCTAACTTTGCCTCCAAGACGTCTAACCTGAGCTGTCCCCTAATATAATCATTTCTAATCCTGTCCATCCTCGTCACATCCAATGAAAATCTCAGCATCTGTAACTCGGATCTCAAGCTCCACCTTCTGTCTTTTCGCTGGTCTCACTACTGTCATGTAGACCTTCCCTTTTACTCTTGCTGGTACCCATCTGTCACTCTCATAAAATGAACACCATCATTATATTCGTACAGCCGTGGCCAAAAGTTTTGAGACTGAAACAAATTTTGGTTTTCAAAAAGTTTGCTGCTTCAGTGTTTTTAGATCTATTTGTCAAGTGTTTCTATGGTAACTGAAGTATAATTATGAGCATTTCATAAGTTTTAAAGGCTTTTTTTTTTTTTTTTTTTTTTTACAATTGCATTAAGTTTATGCAAAGAGTCAATATTTGCCGTGTTGGCCCTTCTTTTTCAAGACCTCTGCAATCCACCCTGACAGGTGGATTCATTTCCTGGTCATGGACCCAAAATTTCCATGGTTTGTTCCTAGAGTCACTTAGTTATCACTTATGGAACAGAGCTCCAACATGCTGGAAAAGGCATCTTTCTTTGACAGACGGTTCTTGGATGATTGGGAAAAGTCTCTCTTTGAGTATGTTTTGGTTCCATGCTTTATTCATGGCTGTATTGATCGGCAATCGTGAGTGAGCCACTCCCTTGGCTGAGAAGAAACCCCACACATGGATGACCCCACATATGAATGATCATCTAAGGATGCTTTACTGTTGGCAGGACACAGGATTGATGGTAGCGCTCACAGAATATCAGTCTGTCCGAGATGTGTTTCTTAGAGGGAAGTGGTTTCTTGAGAGAGGAGTGCCTTTCTTGACACCAGGCCATCCTCCAAAAGTCTTCACTTTGCGTACAGATGTACTCACACCTGCCAGCTGCCATTCCAGAGTGCCCTGGTGGACCCCCGATCCTGCTGCAGAATCAACTTTAGGAGACTTTCTTGGGCACCCTGAAGCTTCACAACAACTGAACCTCTCAACTTGAAGTTCTTGATGATCAGATAAATAGTTGATTGAGGGTCATTCTTACTAGCAGCAATCTCCTTGCACGTGAAGCTGCTTTGTACAAAGCGATGATGACTGCACTTGTTTCATTGCAGGTAACTGTGGTTAACAAAGGAAGAACAATGATCTCAAGCGTCACACTTCTTTTAAGGCAACCAGTCTGCTATTCTAACTTAATCAGCCTTGTCCTTATCAATACTCTCATCTATATTAATGAGAGGATCACTGAAATTATGTCAGTCGGTCCTTTTGTGGCAGGACTGAAAAGAAGTGGAAATTATTTAATTATTTATTTTTGGAGGGATTAATTTCATTTTCATTGCAATGAGTGACTTTGCAAATAATTGCAATTACATAATCCATAATTACAATTCTTCAGATCACTCTTCTTAGCATTCTGGAGTTTATGCAAACTGTCATCTTAAAAACTGAGACAACAGTCTTTGTGAAAATTAACGTTTGTTTCATTCTCAATATGTTTGGTCATGGCTGTATATTTGTCATTTGTCATTTAACATGTGTTTTTTTTACATATTACATATTATTATGCGTAGGATATTTTACTTATAGGGCATTTGCCAAATTTTGTATGGTCACTGTTCTACAACAGAACATGTTGGTTTTTATGTATAAAAAAACAAACACAAAAAAAACAACAGCTTTAATGTAGTGAAGCAGATTAAACACACTTGATTTCTGTCTGTCTGCCTGTCTCCAGCATCTGACGATGAAAGCAAAGAGGCTCTTCACAGCAGTTATAATATCGTAGGCACACTGTCGGCCATTGTCCACTGGAGCAGAGCCACCCCTGAGGACGCTGTTGTGTTACAGGTAAAGACATGCTGATGAGCCATGCAAACCATGTGAGCACTGACAAGCCCCAAATCATGTAAAACCAAATGTTCTGTGCTTTTTAGGAAAACAACATAGTATAAAATCTTATTTATTTAAATCAACGTGGCTTTTTTTGTATGTGTGTTAATTTTGATGAACGCTCAGTCTTCTTCCTCTTTTTTAACCATTTTTTTTAAATTATGGTTTGTTTTTGTTGCTATTAAATTACACAGTTTATGGTTGTGTTTATGGCTCCAAATGTGTAAAATCTATAGGTAGGAGGTCTTTGACAGTTGAGGTTTTGTTAGTGAAGGTGAGAAATACACTTGCTAACTGTGTGTGACTGTCTTTGTTTTTTTATTTCTGCAGTGTCTTCATGTCTTGCAGCGACTTACTTATAATGTGAAGATCTTGCACTGTGCCTCACATCTAGACGAACTCCTTAGTTTTCTCATGCTTAATATGTAAGACTTATTTTCAATGTAATTCTGTTGTGCTAGATTAATTTAAATCAGTGTTTTAAACAATTTAAACAACCTTTTTGCATAATTGTAATACTTTAGCTTTATAAATCTTCATACGTTTCAAATGATTAAACTCTACTAAGCTGTGAAAGAAAATAGAACTGTGAACTTTTATAATGTGTAAAATGGTTGAATATAAGCTGATAAGGATGTTATAGTAAACTTATAATCAAGCATCAAGCAATATTGAGGTCTCAAGGTGCAAAAATGTGTATAAATAGATTCATTCAGTTTATTATTTCCCACTCTGTTGATGTTGTGTTCACAAAATGTTTGAAATATTTTCTAAAAAAGTACTTTGTAAGATTTATAACCAAATTTAAAAGTTATTATTGTATTTAAAACTACTTGTAATATGAAAAGTGATTCCTGACTTGTGTAATGTATATTATTGCAAAGTCCCTGAAAGTAAAAATGGTCACTAGTGACATAAAAAGACTTTTGTTCAGATTGAGGCCAGCTCTTTGAACTGAATTGGTAAGTTTGCATGAACAGTCTTTCCTGTTCTTGCAGTGCTTTTGCAAAACCGCAGCCATAGGTCACAAATTATTGAGTTTAGTGCGAGTGCAGACAGGGCTTTAGGGCTGCTGTTTGGCAATCATAATCATGTATCGTGTTTATGAACGTGTGTATATATTATATAAGTTGTGGTTGCATTAAAATGATCTTGAATAGAACATGGAGCTCACTCTTTCCTTCTGATCCTAGCCAGTCTAATAACGACAACATCACAAAGCCCTGTTTGGGACTGATGGCCAACTTGTGTCGACACAACCTCCCTGTGCAGGCTCAGATCAAGTCTCAGGTAGGAGCCACTTGAGCAGATGTACAGTCATTCTTTTAATAAAAAAAAAAAGTTTCATTTGATGCTTACTGAGTACAATTATGTCTTTTTTTTCCTCTCTTGCAGGGCAATGTTAAGGCTTTCTACAGGGCTTTAATTAATTTCCTTGGCCATAACTGTCTGACCGTGGTTGTCTTTGCGCTGTCTATTTTATCTAGTCTGACTCTGAATGAGGAAGTGGGACAAAAGGTATCTAGGTTGACTTTGAGGCATTAGTCAGTTTTTTCTGATTTTGGCTAACCAAGTGCATTTACTCAGAAACAGCCTGAGCTTTTTGTGTGTTTTTAACTGCAGCTTTTTAATGCAAAAAACATACACCAGACCTTCCAGCTCATCTTCAACATCACCGTCAATGGTGATGGAACCCTCACAAGGAATTATGCTGTTGACCTCCTAGTGGATCTTCTCAAAAACCCCAAGATTGCAGATTATCTCACTAAGTAAGTTTCTTTACTTTGTCCAGTATGAGTGATGGCGCTGAATCTGAATCTGAATCTGTTGCAATTTTCCATGTTTTCCATGTTGTCTGATTCTAGCTATAAGCATCTTCCAGCCTGCCTGAATGAGGTAGTTGGCCTACTACATGGGAAAGACAATGACACAGCAGTCAAGGTGACAGATCTTCACTTGAATCTTTATCAGATTGAAAGATCAGAGTTGATAGGAGCGAGGATTTGCTAAATATACCCAAAAAGAGCAAACCACAACAGTCAGGCCTCAAAAAAAGATTTTTATTACCTTGAAATGCTTAAACAGTTCTAAACTAGACAGAATACAGGATGCTATTTTAACCGCTTACAATGTCTGCGCAGAATATTTATTTGAATATGTTTTTAAATGTCAACATCACTTTTTGCCTTGTAGGTACTGGAGCTTCTTGTATCTCTGTGCTCAGTGCCAGCCCTGCGCAGGCTCATCTGTGAGACGGTGCTTCGGCCAGTGGCTCTGCGCCTGCAACCTGGTGTCAGGAGCGGTCCCCAGGCCAGAGGAGCAGAACCATGCCTGGACCTGCTCCAGTGGGCCACAGGGCCCCTGTATGGAACGGAACAGTGCACTCTTCTCGCTCTGGCGCTTCTCACTGAGCTGTTTGAGGTGCGAAAGTCTTCAGTTTCTAATTAAGAAAAATAATATTAAAAAACATAAACTTTTGGTGGGGCTGTCAAAAACCCTGAGTATAGTGTGTGCTCAGAAAAGCATGTAGTGCTGAAGTTTACTGTGATAAACTGCTCCCTGAACAATTACTATATACAGCCAACCCAATTAAATTGTTTTATTTGTTTTGTAAATTAGAAATTAGAAGTTCCACTACAAAGAACTCATATCTTAACATATCATAACTATTGTTTCATTGGTGAATTGAACATGCGGAAAAAATATGGCTTGTGTAAAAGGTTTAACCTCTCTCTCCATCCATCCATCCATCCATCCATCCATCATTTATCCATCCATCCATCCATCCATCCATAAATATATATATATATATATAATGTTAGCAGGTTTTATAAAAAAAATTGAATTAAATTCAATATGTAAAAAAAGAAAATACATATTTGTTACCTTGTAGATTATATTTTAACTTACTGTTGTATACTTACTTACTTTTACATACAATTTTAGGTTTTTACAATTTTAAGACATACAGTCACTGACAGTAGCCCAGGAGTTCCTGCTACTTGTTTCTTTAATTGACTATTATGATCAGAAGATTATGGGTTTGATTCCCCCACCAGTAGGTTGCCCTGACGTACCCTTGAGCAAGGAACCGTCCCCGTCACTGATCCCCGGGCGCTTTCAGTAGCTGCTCTCTGCTCTACGTGTGTGAATGGGTGAAACGTAGGGGATGAATTTCATTGTGCTGTGCTGTGCTGTGTTTCACAATGATGAGGGTGGTCACTTTCGCTTTCACTTTTCTTTCATTTACTATATCATTTAATTTTAAAAGCACTGCTGATCAAAAACACTGAGAGTGTTTGACAAATTCAAGGTTCATTTTAAGTTTAGCACCAAATCTTAGGGTGTCAAATCCTATCTACTGAGTGTAAAATGTATCCGTCCGGTTCAACACAAACAAGGTCACACTACTTTTAACAACATGCAAATGCTAGGCAAGATGTATTTTTTTTGGAGGAACATAAGAGATGAATCTATTCACTCATCAGTAACACTATTAATATTGATGTATATCATCTTCCAAATCATTTTTGTGCCTTTTCATTCTCAGGAAGTGGTTGACTCCTCATTGTCTGGTTCCGCTCACTCGTTTGTGGAAATCCTTCTGCCAGCACTGCAGAGATTGCTGCAGGCCCCCGATCCCAGTGAAGGAGAACAGCTGCTGAAGAGGCACTGTGTAAGAGCAGGACGTGTCATGGATCTTCTTCTTGATATCCATATTTATACTGTCCACCATCATTTTACTACATAACTTTCTTCTTAAACCGCCTCAGGACTGGATATTTTAGATTGTTTGACCAAAATATTGCCAAAATTGCTACTTCAAAAGGGTGACGGCAACAGCTTTTTTTAAATTAAGCAATATTTTTTAAAAATAACGTCAGTGTCAATAACCACATATACATGTTTGAGTTAACTGATGTAGTTTTAAATGTGTGTTATTGGTTAGGCAATTTACACAGTCCAGAAAGTTTAAGTTTAGTGAAAGCTCAGTTGGGAAAGCTTTAGAGGGAAAATCTAAAGGTCCCTGTTTCAGTTCCGGCTATCAGCAGTTGCTTCTTCTCTTGGGGGCAGCGGTGGCCTAGTGGTTAGGTAGTTGGTCACAGGATTGTAAGGTCGTGAGTTCGAATTACAAACCAGTGGGTTGCCCTGAGGTGTACCCTTGAGCAACGTACTGCCCCATCACTGCTTCCCACCCCCTGCTGCATGGTGTGTATGGTGAAGTGCAGAGAATGTTTTTCGTTGTGTCTCCCTATGCCGAGTTTTTCATAGTGACAGTCACTTTCACTTCACTTTTCATCCAATTTACCCATTCTGCTCCAATACAAATCTAAAATATCAAACTTTGCACACCGTTCGACTTTTGCTTAAAAATATGAATTAAATAATATGTATATATTAGGTGTATTATACTGTGTGTTTAAGTCCTTAACCTATAAACTGCTTTGTGGAGAAGACTTCCTGAAGACTCTGTTGTCGCAGCATATGAGCTCAGAACTGTGTGCATCGCAGGTGGAGCTACTGTTCTCTAACACACAGGATTACATAAGTTCTTGTGGCTCCAGCTCTGACTCACAGCTCAGGTAGGTAACACATCATCTGGCTTCTCATTACTTAAACAACTATGTCGGAATACACATCCTGTGGTCATGGAAAAGATGCTAATCTGTTTTAGAAGGGTCAAATTATTGGCATCAAGCTAAGAAAACATCTAAGGAGACACTGAAACTACTACAGTTGGGTTAAGAACTGTCCAACGCATTATTAAATACTGGAAGGATGGTAGGGAACCGTCGTCTTTACGGAAGAAATGTGGTCGAAAAAAATCTTGAATGAACTCATGGCTATGTTTAATAGTGAAAGTAAGAGCTTTTCCAAACTCAATGCGAAGGCAACTCAAGGGATTGGGACTAAACAGCTGTGTAGCCTTAAGAAAACCACTGATCAATGAGGCTAATCACAAAAAAGCTTGGGAGCATAAAGATTGGACTCTGGGACAATGGAAGACGGTCATGTCTGATAAGTTCAGATTTTCCCTGTTCAACAGTGATGGGCGCATCATGCCTAGTGCCTACCGTACAAGCCTGTGGGGGCAGTGCTGTGATCTGGGGTTGCTGCCGTTGGTCAGGTCGAGGTTCAGCAATGTTACGTGCATAAAGAATGAGGTCAGCTGACTACCTGAATAAACTGAATGAGCAGGTTATTCCATCAGTGAAGTTCTTCTTCCCTGATGGCGCAGGCATATTCGAAGAAGACAATGCTGGGCTTCATCAGCTCAAAGAGTGTGAAAGGTGGTTAAGGGACCATGAGACATTTTCACACACGGATTGGCCACCACAGAGTCCAGACCGTAGCCCCATTGAGAATCTTTGGAATGTGCTGGAAAAGAATTTGATCAGTGGAATGACTCTCCCTTCATCTCTACAATATCTTGGTGAAAAGTTAATACAACTATGGACGGAAATCAATGTGACATTGTAGAAACTAATCGAAATCATGCTACAGTGAATGCATGCCGTAATCAGAGGTAAAGGCGGTCCAAAGAAATGGTGTGCGACCTCTGACAGAAAATGTAATTAATATTTTTGTAGTGTTATGAATCAGGCACTGTATCAGCCTGTTAAAGGGTTAAAGAAAGAATGAAAAAAGACAACACTGTTTTGTCCTCCCTTCTGTTCTTGTAGTCAGGTGTGCTCTGAGACTGTACTAAAGACTCTGGAATTAATGAGTCAGCTGAAGCAGCATGTGGCAGACATGGAGACATGCTTTTACCGGATTCTTCAGGTAATGGTGTGAATTCCACTGGTGGAATAAATGTGGGTCTGGGGGCTCGTCTAAGTCATGGGCGTGCAGTGATATTCTGTTCTCGATGCAGGACCAGCGTGTAGTAATGCCCCTCTCCTTGGCGCTGACGTCAAATCACAGGGAGCGTGTGCAGACTGCCCTGCGCATCCTTTTTGAAGCAGCCCCATTACCGAATTTCCCAGCTGTCATGTGAGTTACGACAGAGCAACGCTTTTCAGTTTTTTCAGTCACACCACATGTCAAAAAGAAGATGAATGTTAAAATTCTGTTTCGGTTTCCTTCTAGCCGAGTCTTGGAAAAGAAAACCAAATACCAAGTACCAAAAGCAAATGCCAGTTTTTCTGTTTGACCTTCAACAAAATAGGTCTTTAAAAAAAAAATTTTCTTTTTTTTTTTTTTTTTCCTCTTTGTGGTTTGACCTATTGGTAGACGGTAACTGCTAGATCTCACAGAGGCATACGGTGCTGTGCAAAAGTTTTAGGCAGGTGTGGGAAAAAATGCTGTAAAGAAAGAATGCTTTCAAAAATGGAAGTGTGAATGTTTTTGAAGGAACTCGGCCGGTAGGTTGTTCCAAACATCTTGGAGAACGAACCACAGATCTTCTGTGGATGTAGGCTTCCTCACATCCTTCTGTCTCTTCATGTAATCCAGACACACTGGATGATGTTGAGATCAGGGCTCTGTGGGGGCCAGAAGAACTGATGCTGGTTTGAAGGCAAAAGGTAGTAACACCAAATATTGATTTGATTTAGATTTTTCTTTTGTTTGCTCACTTTGTTTATTTTGATCAATTTACAAAATGCAATCATTATTTATATTTCTGAAAGCATTCTTTGTTTACAGCATTTTTTACACACCTGCCTAAAACTTTTGCACAGTACTATATATAGTACACATCTTTATTTACATGCAGCACTTTGCAAATGGCACTTAAGAAAATTGTTTAAGGCAGTTTTACTCATGCACAGTACAACAGTATATTGTCAGAATAGTGTCAAATGAAGCTGGTTTCAATAAATAGACTGGGATTCTTTGAGGAGATATTAAACTCAATTTTAAAATATCTAAATTGAGTGCTTTCTTTATAATTGTATACATTTATGTTTGTGGTTTGTACTTTCGTTATAATTGTATATATTTGTTTGTGTTTTATGAGGGGGAAAAAAACAACCTTACAGCGTGAAATAGTTTTTTAACGTCTGATTTTCTTGGTTGCTGAAAGCATGCACAGTACTGAACATTTTGACAAATAAATATTTCAGTTGTATTCAAATTTAGTAGGACTTAATGGTCAATATGCTTTTCCTCCTTTCATTCAGTCTAGGAGAAAGTATTGCTGCCAATAATGCATACCGGCAGAGAGAAGCTGAGTTAGTGATAAGAGGAAACGCTGTGCAGGAGGATGGAGTCAGTTTTGGGAAGAGTTTTTCTCTGTCTACCGCTGGCCCAAGCAGCCCCTCTGGCCAGAACATTGACAGTCTCATTGAGAAGCTGCAGAGCGGCATTCAGGTGTGTGAATGTGCAGGGTTTTGTGTGTATTGGCAGGTACATGTTCATGTGACAGGTTATTGGCATATGCTCCAATTTGGTGTCTCTTACTTATATTCCAGTTACAGGAGCCAATGAAAGATGTGCACATGTCTGAGATCATTGATGTCTATGAACAAAAAATCTCAGCGTTGGCGGTATGTCCACTCACAGAATCTGTTTTCTATATCTTGATTATTTTTTGAATATTCCCAGAGCATATTCCTCGGGCGGTTTCAATAGCTGCCCACTGCTGCACGGTGTTTGTGTGTGTGTGGGTTAAATGCAGAGGTCCAATTTCGTTGTGGTTCACTGTGTGCTGTGCCGTGACCTCGCAATGACAAGGGTTGTATGTTAATCTGTAAAACATGTCATTTTCATTCGAGCAGTCCAAGGAGGGACGTTTGCAGGACTTGTTGGAGGCCAAAGCTCTTGCTCTGTCTCAAGCAGACCGGCTAATTGCTCAGTACCGCTGCCAGAGGGCACAAGCAGAAGCTGAGGTCAGATATACACACACACACACACACATATGTTCTAATCGACAAATGCATTAATGCTGTTGATACAGTTCCTAGATTGTAACTTTTCTTACCCAGTTGCCCAGTTGTGATATGAATCTACAATTGTAGTTCTCTTATTCAGTTACAACCTTTCAGCAGGCTATGCAGTACAGGAGATGTGAAATGAACAAGCAGCATACAAACAGAAGCAATGATCAATACAAAATGACTGTTAGATTATGACAAGCTGTTAATGTTTATACTTGGCAGCAACCCAAAATGTGTCCTTGGTCACATTTGAAAAAAAAAAACCCCTTGGTTCTGAAGTTTGATTTCTGACCTCTTGGCAGCAAAGTTGCTTTACACTAGCACAGACCAAAAGGAAACCATGACCACAAATAACTTTCCTTTAATAGTGATCAGGTAGTATGTCTGTCTGTCACATTCTCAATAGGCACGGAAGCTAGCATGTCTACTGAAGGAGACTGAGAAAAGGAAGGAAGAGCTGCATGCTGAGCTGAGTTTGCAGGTGCTAGAGGTGGAGAAGCTGAAGAATGACAGCCAGCAGCTTCTACAGCACAACAACCGACTCCAGGCCGTGTCTGATGAGCACCAGAACCTCAAGGGATCCTACAACCAACTTCTTAGCAGGTCAGTTTATCAGTTTTATGTACTTCTGTGTTTTGCATTTGGCCTGTTATGATTGAAGTAGACTCTTAATTTGCAGCTCAACCACCTTGGGCTTTCCAAGCCTTGCAGTTTGGTTTTACTCATGAATGTGACTGGGATGACCTCTGCAGGTATAACAAGAATGAGGGAATGCTGAAGGAGCTCCAAGCCGCACATATCTCACTAACCCAGCAGGCCGAAGGCTTGAGAAAAAACAACGAGGGGCTCAAACTGCAGCAGGAGAGGTTAGTCTGGAGTAAAAACGTAACTTTCCTGAAAGTGCTGCCTTAAAGGGAACATTTTTCCCCTGATATAAGGCCCTTATGGCATCTTTCCTCTGATTTACTATTGGCGGAAAGGAATCCTCCAGCTTAACGTAATCTTACATAACCGGCCATATTCATAGAATTCTAAAAATGATTTAAGGTTTACTTTCAATAGAAGTCCTTTGAGAACAGAGGACCCCTGAAGCCATTTGGCTTCTTTCTGATACTCGTTTTGCTGTCATAGTTAGTCCTATATTTTCTGTGCAGGCTTTCTTCTGCGCTGTCACAAAAGGAGCAGAAAATCACAGCCCTGGAAGAGACTATGCAAGAAAAGCATAACACAATAATTGGTGAGACGATGTAGGAGTGTTGGATTGCAATGGAAAGATATGTGGTATTTCTTGTACTGGGCCATGTGTGTTTGTGGTGTTTGGTGGAAGCGTAAGGAGAGATGGAGGTTTGTGGGTTTACTGGAAGTAATGGCTCACTGTGCTGTTCACCAGGTTTGCAGGCTGAGATGAGAAAGCAGGAGGAGCATGCCACCGAAATGGAAGAGAACATGAACATCCTAAGAAAGGAACTCAGCAAGACTGAACAAGCCAGAAAGGATGCCAGCATCAAGGTTGTCTTGTACAATTGTGTACACTATATCGTTGCCTTGCCCCTGATCAATGAGTATTATCGGGGGGGGAATTGTTAGGGTTGGCACAAGAGCTGCCTCAAATTTTAAATGTTTGAGTGTTGATTCTAAATAGCGATTCACTGAAGCTTACTCCGAAAACCCATTTCAGTCTGTCATGTGGTGATGCAGTGCTACAAAGAAGCTGCTTAAATACAAGAAAATAACCATGTTTGTGAAATATTTTCATTTAGTTGGTCTAATCCTATTTAATTAATCTTTTTATACGATAACAACAAAATTGAAGATCGCTGTCTTCGGTTCTGTTGTTCAGATACAGGATCCAGTACATGACATTTTCTTACAGATTTTTCCAATACATACACTGTACATTAGCAGAGAAAGCAGATCACAAGACACATCCTTTCTTCTCTGCACTTTAAAGATGTGGGCGTTGAGTTTTCTGATATTTTTACATTTTCCAGTCAATACATCGTCGGTTTAAGGTAACACTTATGAAAGCAGGCATTTGGAGTTTGTTTTGGGTTAATGTGGTGAGGAACACGCATGAATCAGTAGCAGAGATGATTGTGGAGACTCATTGTTTGTTGCATGTGCTTTGTAGGCTTCTTCTCTGGAGCTGCAGAAAGGCCAACTTGAAACTAAGCTTCAGATGAAGGAAGAGGAGCTGAGCAAGCACACACACATGATTGCCATGATCCACAGCCTCAGCAGCGGAAAGCTCAAAACCGATGCCAACCTTTCTTTGTGATGTGTACACACATGTACACACACACACGTAACGTGAAAATATGACTTTTTTTTTTTAACAAAGTACACTGCCAAGCTGCATATACACTTCAACCATACACATGTGCACACTTTCCAGATATTTAGCTATGGACTCACTACGCAGTCTTTTTAAATTGTTTTAATGGGACATCAAATTAACTTATTTTCTTTTCTTTGTATTGTCATGTTTTATGATACTTGTCGTTTTCATCGCATAAAATGTAATATTAAATAAAAGAACTCAAGTAACAAGATTTACCAAACAATATTTGTCCAGTAGATAATGCTGTTACCCATGATTTTTCCATTTATTTCACATTTATCAATAGTAAATGTGCACAGTTGAATTGCATTTAACTTCAGACAGAATATGATGCAGTGAACATTAATACACAATACACGATTGTGTCACAGTAGCGGAAACCAGGCCCAGATTAACATCTTTTTCTTTAATGATAGTTTGACAGTTTGTGATATGCTTGTACCAAACCAGTGCTCTGCTTCCCATCCGGGTTTAGAATAAGCTGCTGCAGCTCTGGATCAGTGACGGTTCCTTGTGTTTTTAGTAGACATCTGTATTTATTCTCGCCAGGCAAGTCCTGCATTCTCTGCATTTTAGGGTATCAACCCATTCTTAATGCAAAGTGCATAGTTTGCCCCTGACAAACACCCAGCAAGTGTGTGCTGATCTGAATCACAGCTGATATTACAAGGCTTCATGAGAGTTTCTTTTTCATTCAGGTTCCTTTGATGGGTTCCTTTTCCCCAAAATGTATCTTTTAGCAGTCAGCCTTAAGCATCATGCACATCAATAGAGGCGAAACCACACTCTAACCCGTAAATGATCCTGCCTGCAACCGTACAAATGTCAGCAAAACCAACTACACCAACAGTGATAACGACGGTTGTGGGCAGACCTGCGAAAAGAAGATCCATCATTAGTGAGTAACTGACAAAATAAATGTAACTGCATCAGATTAGATGTTTTATTTCCAAATTAATTGTAAAAACTGATAGTAAAAGGTCCATTGGTGAAAGAGTTAACAGTGACCTGGTCTTATTTTCACTGGTAGTTTGGACAAACTCTGGACTCAGGTGTGGTCCTCTCACGCTGGTGTTCCCTCATGTTGGTTGTGGTCCTGCTTGTGCAGTGTGATGCTTCCTTCTTGGGTTCAATGGACATTTGTACTTTTCCACTTTGTGCTGATTGGTCAGGATGTTTGACTGTTGTAGCTCAGCAGAATGACCTGAAGTTAAGGTGAGAGGCCCGAGAGTCTGAATTGTTTCTGAATTGAGTCTGAATAAGCTACACATCTTAAACTTTTGAACAAAGAATGCTGAAATGCACACATACACTGGCACATTAAGACGTTTGTACAGGAAGAAAAAAAAAGAATTAGGTTAACACTGCTCTGCTTATTTCAAAGGTCCTTTGCTTTATAGAACAAATCCAGTCTGACCAGAATATGTTGCCTTGACGACACCTTCATAAGGGAAAAACACACAAAAGCACTTTCATCAGTTTATAGATTTGAATTACAACACCAACAATGTTCAATTAATGAGAATTAGGGGGAAAAGAATTAAGATTATGAATATAATAATAATAGTAAACTTCAGCAGAGTTAAGTAAAGTGACAGACGTCTCTGCTCATCACCTCTGGAGATTAGTGGCAGTGACCACAGCAAAGTTACTATTCTAATCAGCCGGATCTTAGTCTTCAAACCAAGCCTTTCCTTTTCACTGATTAAATCAAACCCCAGCTTTTAAACATGTTTGTCTGCAAGGCTTCTGTTTCAAACAGCCTCACTGCCTTATCTGCCCTCTGTTAACCGTGGCAGATTCAAGTGGCATGAACAGAACAAGACTGTCGAATATACAGTGGAGTAGTTCAAATGCTACCCCCTGGTGGATTTACTGCTAGAAAACTATTCAAACATAAAACTGTAGTTCATAAGAGACGAGCTAAGTTGTTGGATTCTCCGACTGAGAACCGAGGTTCGAAGAGTCAGTGATGAGGAGAAGAGGTTTTGAAGCTTTGGCAAATTTTATTAACAGAAGAGTAACAAAGTTCTTGCAGGTTGTTCAAGAGACCGGTCAGTGTTTCTCTCTGTGTTGAATCCTCTCTCTAACTTGCACAGTTCAGAGTGTGCCTTTTTATCTCCAAGGACTCTGGTGGAGCCACCTAATCTAAGACTGTGACCTTGTTTGGGTGTTTTTGACTTGCTAAGAAATTGTTGCTCAGAAAAGAACAGAGAAAATAGAGGTGCAGTTGGTAATATGTAGGTTTAGGGTGACCAGGACGTGAGGGGATGGTAGTTGCGAAGGGATTTTGGGTGACAGGGGTGAAAGGGCATTGGGCTGGTAGAGGAGTTCAGGGGTGGAAGGGCATGGGTCTCAGGAGCGGCCGTTGAAGTCACTATATAAGGGAACGGTTGACCTACAGGAATAGGGCCATGGAGTCCACTGTGTGGTACATGGGGTTAGCTATGTGGCAGGGAGAAGAGAGAAGGACATAGAAATAGAGGATACAGATTTACAAGTAAAATAATATGAAGAAATGAGTCAAATCAAGATCAAATCCATCAAAGTCAAAGATAAAAAACAAAGGAATGGCCAATTGTTAAACCTGTAATGCTCTACTTGCTGTTAATACAGTGAATGATGTCTGTAAAGCATTGAAACAGGGGTCTTATGTTTACAAAAGATTACTGCCCTATGGTGCTGTGCACAGATGTCGGTCAAGGTCAGGCACCACAAATACGTTGAGAAATTTTATCTCTCTTAATAGAGAGATAAAATGGAGAGATTTACAAAGCTACAAAGTGCAGGCGACAGAAAATATTAAAAGTCTCACAGTGCGATAAAGAGAAGTTTCCATCTCAGCTTTCACTACATTCTCTCTCTCTCTCTCTCTCTCTCTCTCTCAGTTTAATATCCCTTATCACTCTAAGTTGCATTTCTGGACAGGGAAAGCAAACTCCTCACGGAAAGGTCCCAAGCTGCCTCGACTGGGAATCAAACTCAGAACCTTCTCCCTGTGAGGCAACAGCACTTACTGCTGCGACTAATCACCTTCTTACTCCTAATAAATGTGGTAAAAATGCAGGATTAGAGAAACTCTTAAGGATTTTTATTTATTTATTTATTTTTTTATATTTTTTAACATCTTGAGTCAAGTTTATGGCATTTTAATCTACATTGTCCTATCTGTAAATGAAAAAAATTCAAGTTAATATGTGATGTGATGTAATATATGATGCATCTTTGTAAACATCATTAATAAAAATGACTCCCCTGCTTGGGGTGACTTAGTATGCAATGGCTTGTTGCCTGTTAATTATAGAACATGTGATCTGGCTCAACATGGTTAAAGGTCAACTCTTCGCTGATATCGACTGAACTGTGTTACTGCTGGCACATTGAGACCACATAGTTACAGTTTCCTTCTGAGAACCGGTTTGTAGCAAAGCCCGAGGCTGAAATACGACAACAGAAACTGTATAAACATCCTTCAAGTTTTTCTAATTCATTTATAGATCCTTCATAATCATAAGAAACTTTCATTGACATTTTAAGTAGATGCAAACAAATACATGTCTGTACAAATACACAAACACTCAAATATTATCTCCCAGAAAATATACTGCCCATCAATCCTGTTACCCTTTTAACATTGTCTACCGACTGATCATTATGATGACTGAACAGCCTCTTTGAAGTATTTCCAAGAAAGATACTTTCTCGTCAAATCAAAGCTATGGAAAAATATGTCAAATCTTGTCTAATGATGCTTTCATATGTAGTTCAGTTTCAAGGGAAATCTTCACTCTTCATGTCAGTAAATGTGGAGAACACCGCAGCATTGCATTTCAATTCAGATGGATTGGTGATCAAATAAAAAGTAATAAATGTCTGTAGTTCTCCCAGGAGTTGCTGTCAGGTTCCTAATAAATACTTTTTCGGGGTAGTTTGACAGTTTCTGATGTCATGGCTCTGCTTCACCTCAGGGTTTGAGTCTGTGATTCCCATTGAAGGAAAAAGTTGTTGCAGCTCTGAACAGATCAGTGATCAGTCCTTCAGATTTCAGTGGACATGTTGATAGACCACATTTCATGCATGTCTTTATGCTCAAGGCGAATCTTGACCTCTTTTGATGACTTTTAGTTCCTCTAGTTCGATATGGCAAGCATTGGTTCTTTATTTGTGTCTGTCTCATTTCCATTTCCTTTTTGTTCTCCTGTAAATAGTTGCCAACAGACCAGCTGAGATTCATTCCACATGTTGTGTCATCATAATTAATAATTAGATATGCATCATGTAACAGTAAAGCTAAACTCACCGTTTTCCTTTTTTTTCTTTTTCTTAATTAATAAAACAATGGCAGCAATAACAATGATGCCAACGATTACACACATGACTATCCAGAGCACTGGATTTGTGGGACCTGTGAGGAGATAATACATCAATTCTGAGTAATTGATTAAATAAATGTAACTACAATAGATGTTTGAGAAAAGTTTATATATCCAGATTCATTGTGAAAACTAACAGTCAAGATAAAACGTTAACTGTTACCTGGTTTAATTTGCACTGAAGTGAGAACAATCTCTCTGGACTGAGCTGTGGTCCTCTCACAGGTGTAGGTTCCTGCATGTAGCTCAGGGTTCAGTTTATGGAGTGTGACGCTTCCGTCCTGGGTTAAATGAACATCTATTCCTTTCCACTTTGTGCTTTTTTTGTGGGTTGTTTGGCTGTTGTAGCTCAGAACAGCAGAATGACCGAAAGATAAGTTGAGTATAAAATTACCGGCGTCTCCCTGAGAGTCTGGACAACGGATCATTACATTCTGTACAGAATCAATTTCGGTTCCATCTGAAATAAAAACAAAATCTGAAATCCATAAAACAGTCTAGACCTGTTCTGTATTTTTACTAGATCAATGAGACTGGCCAGTATTAAGGTCACAAGAATTTATTACACTGCAAAAGTGGCAATCACCAACCAGCATGTTTATTTATTTATTTTAAATACTATAATGTAAAGGGATCTTGAGCCACACAGATGTGAAAGTGCTGGCTTGTTGAGGAATTGTGTGTTTGATTCCAGGGATACAACCATCGTCTGTGAACGGGATCCATGAATATTAACATGAAGAACATAAAGATTAAAAAGTATCATCAAGCCAATTAGAACATCAAAGTCATCACACTTAGTATATTCCAATTCACATTTCACAGCGGATTATCATAATCATATTTCTAACTGAAAAAACATTTTTGAATGAACAAATATATACGTGTAGACATTGTATCATCTAATACGGGTTCTTGCAGCTTAGTAATAAATACATTGTGTCTATCAGCTGTGCACTAGTTTCTGCTTCGGTGGGACGTCTTCGGGACGGTTGGGTTAAGCTTACCTTGGCTCAGGCTGGCTGAGTACGTTTGGGAGCCGTCCTTTAAGCTGATGGAGCAGGTGAATGTCAGGTTACTCTGGACTAGCTGAGCTGGGAGAGTGCTGGAAAGTGATAACAGGCCCTTGCTGTCTTCTGGTGTTTCATAGTCTGGAGAAGTTACATTATTGTTCCAGGAGACTGTAGGTTTTGGCTAAACTTCACTTGTACTGCAGACAATCCCATCATCTGTCATCTTTACATCCACCGATTTAATGGGAGCTAAATAAAGGTGTTGGAGATTATGTAAGCAGAGTAGATGTATGTTCAGGAATTTATTTGTTCCTTTCAAACATTACTATACAACACCTGACTAATCAAACTAAACATTAACTTCAATGACCTGGAAAAGGTGTGGTGCTGAGTCACTGAATCTAGAACTTTAAGCCTCACCTGTTCATTGGGAAGGATAATTATTTGGAGTAAAATCTAATGTTGGTATTTGAAGCCTGAAGATGCTGAGCTGCTGCATGGTGCTGACCAATTTGCTCATTAAAATGTTACACAAAGCCATTTAATCAAAAGTCAGTTTAAAGATGGAAATTGATTTGATAACTTAGAACAAAATAGAATATAATAGAACAGAAAAGAATCAGATTTAAGTCAAACTAATTAACAGCAGCTGGATTTAGGCATGAAGACATTGTCAAGATGAGCTGCTGAAAATTCAAATGAGGATCAGAAAGGGGAAGAAAGGTGTTTTAATTGAGTGTGGCATGTGTGTTCCATCAAGACAGTGTTCCAGACACTTCTAATCTACTGAGATTTTCATACCAAAGTTGCCATGGATGCATCTTGCATTGTATCAACAATATTATTGAAACATAATTGATGTTATTTTTTTCCAGTGAATATCTTATATCTTATTGCTGATGTCATCATGCACCCCTCTTAAAACGCAAACTAAAAACTGTAGCTTAGAGATATTACATATTTACTATATTTTAGTGCATTCTGATTTGTTGCTCTAAAATGATCAAATATTTGTGAGCATGGGTTTGTAAAATCTTCCTGAATGCCACAGATTTTTTTGTGATTGGTTGTTTAGGCTTTGAGTTATACAAGGTTGTGCCTAAACACCTTTCAGTGCCTTAACGAACCTCTTGATTGTCATTAGATCATCCTGTCCTAGACTGTCACCACCCTGAATGGCAAAATAATCAGCAGGTTACTCAGTTCTTAAAATAATTGATAGTGACAGCTGCTGCTTAATGGAATCAAAGTCTGCTGTGACCTCATCATTTTTTAGCTCTTTTACTTAACTTAAAACAAAGAGTTTTGCACTTTCCTTTCCTTGAAAAGCTAAATGTTTTTACTAGTGTGGTCAATCAGCAATATTAGAACACTGCTTTAACTCACCTTTCACAATAACATTCACAAAAGCTTCTCTGTTTTCACTTGTGATGGAGGTGTAACACTTGTACCTGCCCTCGGTCTGCACCCTGAGCCCACTCAGCGTCAGAGATATGTTCCCTTTAGAGAGCTGATCCTTAAACAAAGAGGCACACTTGCACAAAGTCAGGGATTCTGTAGGATTATAGTCGGTGTCTGATCAACCAGTTTTACCGAACAGGTGCTGATGATCATCAATGTCAAACGGAGGTTGAAACACAGTCATGTTTGGAACAACCTACCAGCCGAGTTCCTTCAAAAACTGTGTGCAAGTTTACCTAGAAGAATGATTGATTATTGACCAAATATACAGTACTGTGCAAAAGTTTTAGGCAGGTGTGGAAAAAATGCTGTCAACAAAGAATGCTTTCAGAAATAGAAGTGTTCATCATTTATTTTCATCAATTTACAAAATGCAGTGAATGAACAAAAGAGAATCTAAATCAAATCAATATTTGCTGTGACCACCCTTTGCCTTCAAAACAGCATCATTTCTTCTAGGTACACTTGCACACAGTTCTTGAAGGAACTCGGCTGGTAGGTTGTTCCAAACATCTTGGAGAACTAAGCACAGATCTTCTGTGGATGTAGCTTCCTCACATCCTTCTGTCTCTTCATGTGATCCAGACACACTGGATGATGTTGAGATCAGGGCTCTGTGGGGCCAGAAGAACTGATGCTGGTTTGAAGGCAAAAGGTAGTAACACCAAATATTGATCTGATTTAGATTTTTCTTTTGTTCGCTTACTTTGCATTTTGTAAATTGATCAAATTAAACAATCATTATTTATATTTCTGAAAGCATTCTTTGTTTACAGCATTTTTTCACACCTGCCTAAAACTTTAGCACAGTACTGTATATGTAAAAAAAAAACCCAAAAAAACAAAACAAAAAAAAAATATATATAATTTTTTAGACTTGGAGCAAAGGTGTGCTTCATGGGGGCTGGCCTTATAAGCCCTGATGAATCAGACTAGAGTGCCGGTCATTGTATGTCTGTATGTTTCTATTTCTATTTGTATTTGTGTGTTTCTGTACACAATTATGTCATTAAAGCTTAAAGTTAATTATGAAGCTCTCAGCTCTGCACTGATGTCCAGTACACCATCAAACGTAAAGTTTTTATAGCTGTTGTGCTGTGGCTGGTTATGAATATAAGACTTACATTTTAGAAATGAATAAATTTTATTACATTTACATTTAGCATTTAGCAGACGTTCTTATCCTGAGCGACTTACAACAGTGCTTTGTTTCCACATTATTTTTCCACTTTACAACAAATGAAAAAAGTTTAAATGTAGTAACCATAGTAATTGAGTTTCAAGCGTTCAAATGCTCACCCCTCCAGAGAATAACCATAATCCTAACCGTACAGACAAAAGGAAACACTTGCTTTTAATACAGTGGAGTTTGTAATTTGAAGTTTGACTTTAAATCATTTAAATGTCTTATTTTAACAAAAGTTGAACGTCTTCTGGTGTTGTTTTTAAAATCAGTGTCCCCAGTACCTTTCAGATATTTATTGAGAAAGAAAAGTGAAGTATAGGTTTCTAGAGCTGGAAGTCTAAAGGACAGTCATCAAAGAAAAGCAAATGTTATGCAGAGATAAAGAGAAGTGACATCTCCATCTTAGCTTATACAATAGTCTCTCTCTCTCTCTCTCTCTCTCTCTCTCTCTCTCTCTCTCTCTCTCTCTCTCTCTTCTCTCTCTCTCTCTCTCTCTCTCTCTCTCTCTCTCTCTCTCTCTCTCTTTCTCTTTCTCTCTTGAAAAATCCAAAAATCTCTGAATTTCTGCATTAAGGAATACTGAGCAAACTTTTCAAATATGGTAATAATTCTTATGTACAGAGATTTCAGACATCTTGAACCTCTTTCTAATACCTGAGAAGTTCACGGTACTGAATATTAATATTAGTCATATAAAGGAAAAGTCTGTTATCTGTTATTCTTTGTTGAAGTCATGGGAATAAATCCGAGGTGCTTGGAAATGGATGAAGGTTCAATCGGGCCATTTCACAAAAACTTGTCTGCTGTAGATCCATGGGTTCTTCAAAGTGTGTCCTCAAACTTCTGCTTCATGTGTCATTGGCTAAGGAGACTGTTTCAGATGTAGCTTTGCAGTGTAAAAGTTATTGCGAAAGAGAGATACATAAAAAGTGACCTTGCCTGATACAAACCAAACAAACTCTCACAGGATTGGGACGATAAGTATCAAATATATTATTTGAAACCATATTGTGCATGACAAAATGCACAATGATTTTCATTAAATAGAATAACTAAATTGCCACTTATGAGCCTTGTTAAACTGTTTTTTTATTTTAAGCCTACAAAAACCAATTATTCCTAGACACCAAATGAAAAGGGCTCTATTTTACTACTTTATGAAATTGAAAAATGAAAACTATTTGAATATTATCAGTGAATCATCTTACCATCTTCATTGGTGCTATATATCAGCGTGGGAGTGCAGGCTTATGCCTGCCGTTAAGCTGATGTGAGTCTCTGGATTGTCAGCATTACTTGATGGTAAGTTTATCCTAGTTAGGAAAAGCAGGAGACATTGGTAAAGCAATCTCAACTGGATGGACTCAGTAAGGTAAACATAGTAAAACGTTATCTTCTCCAGTCAGCGCACAGCTCACCTTTCAGTTTCAGGACTCCTACTATAAATGCTGCAATTACAGCAAGTAAGGCAATTACTACGGCAGGGACCCACCAGGGTGTAGAACTTTCTTTTCTCTCCATTATCTCCATTCTCTCATCTGCAGGGGTGAGGTTAAGAAGAGAAAATAGTAATAATAGTAATAAAGTAAAAATTTCTGTAAATTAATGAAGTAAATACATCGGTGTCTATCAGCTGTGCACTAGTTTTAACCACATATGCTTCTGCTTCGGTGGGACGTCTTCAGGGACGGTTGGGTTAAGCTTACCTTGGCTCAGATTGGCTGAGTCATTCAGGGCCGTCCTTTAAGCTGATGGAACAGATGTGTGTAGGTCACTCTGGACTAGCTAGGCCTGTTGGAGTGCTGGAAAGTGAGAACAGGCCCTTGCTGTCTACTGCTATTTTATAGTCTGGAGAAGTTACATTATTGTTCCAGGAGACTGTAGGTTTTGGGTAAACTGCACTTGTATTGCAGACAATCCCATCATCTATCATCTTTATATCCACCGATTTAATGGGAGCTAAAAGAAAGTTGTTGGAGATTGTAAGCAGAGAAGGTGTATGTTGAAGGTGTATTGTTCCTATCCTAAATTACAATGCAACACCTGACTAATCAGACTAAACATTAACTTCAATGACCAGGAAAAGGTGTGGTGCTGAGTCACTGAATCTAGAACTTTAATCCTCACCTGTTTATTGGGAAAGATAATTATGTAGTGAAAAATCTTACAGTGGTATTTTCAGCCTGAAGATTGAGCTGCTACACATAGTGCTGACCATTTTGCTCAATAAAATGTTACAATTTAATCAAAAGTCAATTTGAAAATGGAAACTGATTTTCATTTAGTACATGAAACAAGAGAATGTCCTATATTTTAGTGCATATTTTGATTAGGTGCGCCATGCTATCAAATATTTGTGAGCATGGGTTGGTTAAATCTTCTTGAATGCCACAAAATGTTTGTGATTGGTTGTTTAGGCTGAGAGTTATAAAAGGTTGTCCCTAAAAACCTTTCAGTGCCTTAACAAACACATTTTTTTAGGGCTATGGTTCTCAAATTAATCCTGCGTTCCCCCAGACAAAAATGCAGAATTTGCAGATCAAAAGCACACATGGTCACAACGACAGTGTTAAGCAGATAATTCATGAGCAGGTCCCATTAATTAATTAATGCTTTTGTAAGCATCACTGAAAGGATGAAGCAGAGCAGCAGGATCTTTCTATTGTGCTAATGTTGTGGTTTCCAAAACAGAGATAAGTATTCCATTTTACAAATTTATCAGATGCTCTCATCCGGGCAACATTCAACCTCAGACAGTGTCGGAGACAGGGGATAGAAGCAGACTCAAACCCCCAACCTCCTGGTCATCATTTAATCATCCCATCCCCAGACTACCACCACCCTAAATGGCAAAATAATCAGCATTACTCAGTTCTTAATATAATTTATAGTGACAACTGATGCTTAATGGAATGGTTCTGTGGCCTCATCATCTTTTTTAGTACTTTCATTTTAAGCATGTATTGTAACAATGACTTTTCAACTTTCCTGTAGTTTTAGTTCGTATTTGTTATTTGTAAGGCTACATTTTTTTACCAATTAATGGTCAATCAGCAATATTAGAGCGCTGCTTTGCTCACCTTTCCACAATAACATTCACAAAAGCTTCTCTGTTTTCACTTGTGATGGAGGTGTAGCACTTGTACCTGCCCTCCGTCCTGCACCCTGAGCTCACTCAGCGTCAGAGATATGTTCCCTTAGAGCTGATCCTTAAACAAAGAGGTCCTTCCTCTATAATCTGGGTTCTGGTGATTCAGTTGATCAGTCCCTCCGTAGAATGTATGTACATTTACAAAATTCGTATTGTTCCATTTTTGCCAGTGGATGACATCATAGAAACTCGACTGGCAGGGAAGGATTTGGTTATGGAGAAGAGACAGCTAACAGTACTCTGCAGGAAGACAGAGGTAAAGGAGAATTACACTGATTTCGTTCTCAAATTTGCATAGCTATCATACAAAAAGTCAAATATTCCAGGTCAGAATGGTTCTGGTGTGGTGATCGAATCACCCCTGGGACCCTGAGGAGTCTAAAGAGAGTTTCAACCTTTATCAAACAGCCTCACAGAGCGTTGTGTCCGTGGTTTCCAGATGTTTCGCCGCATGTCTAGAACCTGCAGTGTTAAGAGAGTTTTGATTGAGTTTTGGCTCACATTGCAATTTTAGAACAAAACCTTCCATCATTTTAAACTCAGGAGGCAGAGCTGAGGTTCTTGAAGTAAGCAAGTGTGAACTAAAAAAAGAAAGTCATTTTCTATTTGTCTCCTGCTTTATATAAATGCTTTTGGAAAATCATCCTCTAAAATACTCCAGAGTGATTAAAATATATACATTTTGATAAATCAATGGAACATCCCTTAAAAATAAAGATGGCCTCTTGAAGACAGGCTACTCAAGCACCAGTTCTGGTTTCCTAAATGAACTTTTCAGGCAAGACTCTTTAAAAGAAAAGAAGACTGGTGCATGAGAGTCTTTATGAAGTCTGAGAACTTTAACATAAAGCAAAGGATCTTGGATGCACTCTTTAGAGTGGAATAGAAGGACCTCATTATGGAGAGGGCTGTTTAAACATTGGCTCTTCAGAAACTCGTGAGAGATTCTTTAATAGTCGGAATACCTTTTGGCTTATTCTGAAACTACGTGTTATCTTAGACGTATGACTAATAAGCTGCAGAATCTAAAACATGTAGTAGAACAAGGAGACTGGAATGCAGAAATTCCTACAGAAACCGGCACATTGTTTCTGTTGTAGTGGAAAAAAAAACAAATAACAATGTGAACTTTTAAAGAAGCTTATATTTGAAGCAGTTTCACTTTGAGGCATTACTATTTAATCATTTGCTCAATGTTGTTGCTTTCAGGCAGTGACTGTCTGTTTACAAAAAGTCATATTCACTTTCATAGAGAAATACAGTCTCTGCCAGGAAACAGGTGTGTTGTTTGTGTGACAATGTCATAAGAAACAACAACAACAAAAAAACAAATTTTATTTATATATATATATATATATATATATATATATATATATATATATATACATATATACATGATTTTTTAAAATTTGTATAAGAACTTCAGCTTTTAGTGAGAATTAGGGAAAGACAAATTACTTTAAAATTAAATTACACTTAAAAATTAAACTAGTAAATACTACTACACATGTACTAATAACATATCATTTGAAAATACAACAAATACTTATATGTTTCTCCTTGGGACCCTCTGAGACTCTGGACCCTTAGGACTGATACTCAGACTGAAACCCAGAGTTCAGATCTTGGTTCTCTTAAACTTCAAGTCAAAGTGCCCAGGCGTTTATTACTCACCATCTCCGCAGGTCAGTGCAGAGACCACCAACACATATGATCCTAATTAGCCAAATCCTTGATCTTCCCAGCTCTCCGCGAATGATTCCTGAAAGCAGACTCAGATTTGATATTACCTTTAGTAGCTGAATCATGTCCTTGACCAAACAGGTCCTTCTGCTTACATTCTTTTTTTACTACCTGCGATTCGTTCATTAACTTGACCGGTGTGCAGAACTTCAGCACAACCTTTTGACAAATGTTTATACCATTATAAAAGATTTTTTTGTATTGTGTCTGGTCACGAATATAAAGAGCACCCATTTTAGAAATGAATAAATTTTACTGTTTAACTTTCCAACAAATGAAAACAGTTCAACTGTAGAAATAATAGTAATGGAGTCAAATGTGTTCAGATGCTCACCCCTCCAGAGGATTATCATAATCCTAACCGTACGAACGAGAAACCTTGCTTTTAATAGAGTGGACTTTGACTTTAAATCATTTAATAATAATAGTAATAATCCTTTATTTATAATCCCACGAATGGGAAATTCTTCCTCTGCATTTCACCCATACACACGTGCAGCAGTGGGCAGCTATTGAAAGCGCCCGGGGAGCAGTGAATGTGGCGTCTTATTTTAACAAATGATGAATGTCCTCTGGTGTTGTACAAAGACAAAAGTCAAAGTCAATGTCCCAGTAACTCAGATATTTATTGAGAAAGAAAAGTAAGTATAGGTCTCCAGGTTGAACTCTAAGGACAGTTATCAAAGAAAAGAAAATGTTACGTGAGATCAAGAAATTGGCATCTCCATCTTAAACATACAATAGTCTCTCTCTCTCTCTCTCTCTCTCTCTCTCTCTCTCTCTCTCTCTCTCTCTCTCTCTCTCTCTCTCTCTCTCTCTCTGGTATCCCCAGTGTCTGAATGCATTAGTGACAAGCTAACAGGTCCCATGGGCGTTTGTTTCAAGCTGCTTTTAATGCAGATGTGCTTGGTTTAATGGACTATTACTTAAATTAAGTTATTATGACATTCCTAAAGTCTAGTTTTAAGAAAATCAAGAAATCTCCTGGTTCTGCATTAAGGAATACCTGAGTAAACTTTTCAAATATTGTTAATAATTCTTATGCACTTCATTAGATTTCAGACTCCTTGAACCTCTTTTTAATACCTGAGAGGTTTACGGTACTGAACATTAATGTTAGTCATATCAAGGAAAAGTCTGTTATCTGTTCTTTGTTGTAAAGTCATGGGAATAAATCCGAGGTGCTTGGAAATGGATGAAGGTTCAATCGGAGCCATTTCACAAAAAACTTGTCTGCTGCAAATCCAGTGGCTTCTTCAAAGCGTGTCCTCCAACTTCTGCTTCATGTGTGCTTCAGCTGCTAAGGGGCTTCCTTCAGATATGACTTCACTGTCTGTAACAGTTACTGCGAAAGAGATACAGATGTAAACCCCTGCCCGATACCAGCAAACAAGCTCACAGAATATTTTATTGGAAACCATATTGTGACAAAATGGACAATAATTTATGGACCAGTTCACTAAAAGAGAATAACTAAACTGCTGCTTAAGAGCACCTATTTTTTAATTTAAGCCTACACCAACTAAAGTTCAAAGAGAGATCAAATGAAAGAAAAGGGGCTCTATTTTACTACTTTACTGTAAAATTGAAAAATGGCTTTATTGGAATATTATCAGTGAATCATCTTAACATCCTCATTCGGTGCTATATATCCAGTAGGGGTGGGGTGCGGGGCTCATGCCTACCTTTAAGCTGATGAGAGTCTCTGGGTTGTCCAGCATCACTTGAATGTAAACAGTCATCTAGTTAGAAAAAAAGCAGAGACATTGGTAAAGCAATCTCAACTGGATGGACTCACATCGTAAACATGTAGTAACACATTATCTTCTCCAATCAGAGCACAGCTCACCTTTCAGCTTCAGGACTCCTACTATAAATGCTGCAATTACGGCAAGTAAGGCAATTACTACAGCAGGGACCCACCAGGGTGTAGAACTCTCTTTTTTCTCCATTCTCTCATCTGCAGGGGTGAGATTTAAGAAGAGAAAATAGTTTCTCCCACCAAGTGAACATTGTATAAAGAAATAAAACAGAAAACAGGAAAGGATGTATTTCAGCGATTCATATGAAGAACTCTCATGCACGATACTACTGCTTTATTAGAAACACCCGGGCCTTGTACAATCCCAAATCAGGGCGTGTGATAGAGTGGAAAACGCAAATATATTTCGTGAACCCAAGATATTCCATGTTTTGTCAGATCAGCTTCCTTTCATTTGTTGTTTCAGGCCTACATTACATTCCAAAAAAGGCTGAGATGGGAGAAAAAAGGGCCAGTAATGGGGTAAAAATAAAAATTAAAAAGCAATAATGATGTGATTTTCCCAGTTGACGTCAACAGGGGATTGAAATCATGATTTGGTACAAAAGCAATGTGAGAACTGAGATGGAGAACTTTCAAAGGATAAATGCGACAATGACGACTCCGTACTGTTGCACACATTAAGATGTTTGCAGAAGTAATGGGACAAAATTTCACTATAAACGCTTCATCAGCTTGTATCCTCAGTGCCAAAACATTTTTAAAGTGATGTGAGAAGAAATGGCAACATTACACATTGGTAAATGCTTTACCGCTCCAGGTTTTTTTTATGCGTTTACAGGCCTGTAATACAGGAATGGATGTAAACGAACAAATGAATTGAAGATGAACAGACAAAGCATGAAATATTTTGGATCCTACTCTGAAATAAAAATCATTAAAATTAAGAATAACTGCATTTGTTAAATCCTTCATTTCCCATACCATCCTAACTTTGTCTGCTTTGGGGTTGTACATCCACATTATGGGCTACTTAAACTATATTACTCCGTCATGCTCTATTCAACCAATCATTGGTCAGTTTCTGTCCTCAAGACTGATGCTATCAACCAAAGTTTGAGGTGATGATTCTGATCACTAGATCAATACTGACATGACACATGGCCTGTTTGTATATGCCCATGCTCCAAAACAGTATAACTAACCACCTAATTTTCTGTTGTTCCTTTGCATGATGTCAAAACAGCTCTGACCCATCAAGGCATGAACTCTAGAAGATCTGCACAGGAGACCTTAGGAAAATGTCCTTTCATTCACAGTTGCTCGTCTGAATTGAGATATAGGAAACTTGATTGGGAAGCTGGGGAAACTCTTTGAGCTCTCCATCCTGCTCTTCAAACCAGTCCAAAACATTGTGTGCAGTACAACTTGGTCTATTTGCTAAGATTAGACAGAATAGTCTTCCTTCTCCCCTTTGTGAGTCTATGTGCCATGACCACCCATCACCTTGTGGCTGGTTTGTGATTTGTTCTTTCTTGAACCACAGAGTTGGTACTGACCAATGCTGACCAGAAAAACCCACAAGCCTTTTAATTTCCGAGGTGGCCTGATCTGTCATGAGATCAGCTATTAACATCTTGTCGCCAAATACCACAGAGCCTTAGAGATATTTTGGTGGCATGATGGAGGTGATTTTGTCAATAGTTCAAAACTCCTGTGTAAAGGATTTATGCAGAAAAAGTATTTAAATTAGACTGAATCGAAAAGGATGCACTGAATCATTTCCTTCAAAGGTTAGTAAATCATTTAGGTTTAGCCCCAGTCTCCAGTGGTCCCTTATTGTATTCTCATCAAAAAGCATAATTCATACTTAGATAATGTATTATATTTATCAGAAAAGAAAAAAAGAGCTGAAAATCGTTCTACTGTACCTTCATGATCTGGTGAAGTGATGTTGACCATTGTTTGGCTCTCATATCTCATCTGTAGGCCTGAGATGATGCAGGAGTAAAGTCCAGTGTGCTCCAGACTCTGAGGGCCAAGTAGCCGTAGTGATCCATCCCCTGCCTGCACTGTCGGAGCATCTATTAATGTCCTGTTCTTCCACTGGTTGGACAACAGTTGCGCTTTGCTGTCATAGGTACATATCACAGTGGGGTTGAGAGTTCTAGCCAGTGTGAAGGTCCAGGTCAGAGTGAAGCTCTGCATTACCCATGGTGCCTTGCAGGGGATGATGAGGTCCTTACCCTCAGCTGATCTTATTTCTCTCCAGGCAATAGATGATTTTGATGTGAGAATACTGTTGTTGACGACTGAAAAAAATCAATAAGTGTGTTTGAAAAGGTCACTTTGTCTTCATGGAACTGACCATATACTGCCCACCAAATGTTTGAAGTTTTATGTTTTTAAAAGAAGGTAGTTTACATTTAAACATTAATGTTTACTGAAAAAACTCAGCATCCTCAAACCTTTGACAGGCAGTGTGTAAATTGTGGGCAGCATATGTGTTTACAGACCAGAACTGGATTATGAGCAGACCTGTCTCTGTCAGAGATGTTCTCCAGGACTGGGTGGAGTAGGTGGAGTTGATGGTGCAGATGTAGGTGAATTCGGAATAATCTTTCTGTCTTTTTACTTTGCTCTCCACATTGTACAGGCCCTGCTTATTGGCCATTTTGCGGGTGACGGGCTTTATTTTCTCAGACAGCGTGGCCGGTTCCGTGGACCATGACACGTGAGGTGCAGGGTAGACGTCTTGAGTGGAGCACTTTACCTCCTCAAAGCCACTTAGACGAGTGACTTCTAGATTCACTGAGTGGATACGGGCTGAATTGAGATACACAAGAAAAGAATAAGACAAACGGAATTCAAATTCATTTTTATCTTCCTTTTAGTGAGATTACACAGATCACTGAAGATACAGATTATGATCCACAAGTATACGTTTACACTTTTGGGCTTTATAATAATACAACGTAGGTTTTGTTGAAGATACACTGAATACCTTTGGAAACACTTAAAGCTGTAATATATTGGTGCTCTACGGCTGCCTAGTGTTGGAACAGGGACAATCAAATCTGTCTGGATACCTGTTCTTTACTATATTTGGGGTTCAACAGCTCACATTAGCTAACTGCTAGTGCATGTATATGCATGTATGCAATTGCAATTAGCTGTCTTACCCAGCTCACAAAAGCTCAGATTATGCTTTGTACTTTTGTTTATCTTTTGCACAACCAATGAAATGTGGTGTGCTGGGAAGTTTAGGACTCATTTAACAGCAGTCAGAATTTTGTGACTTAAGAACTTTTTTTTAGCAATTGTAATCTCATGGTACAGTCACTCACTCATTCATTTTCACAGCCGCTTGCCCTAATTAGGGTGAAACATCCTGGACAGGTCGCCAGTCAGTTGCAGGGCAGACACACAGACAAACAAACTCACACACACACTCACACCTAGAGAGCAACTGAGAATCTCCAGTCTGCCTGACGTGCATGTCTTTGGACGGAGGGGGAAACCGGAGCACCCAGAGGAAACACAAACTGACACGGGGAGAACATACAAACTCCAGAAAGGATCCAGGCCGTCCTGCCTGGGAATCGAACCCAGAACCTTCTTGCTGTGAAGCGACTTTGATCAGAGTTTTATTACTCAAGCACATTAAACTCCAATCTGAATCCTGTTACCCGAGAACATTTAACCTTTCTTAAAATCTAGTCTGGGCCAGAGTCATGTCATTTAAGCACACCCTCAATTGAAAAAATGTTCCTCAACACATTTAACTTTGACCTGAACCCGAGACCCCAAAAAACCTGAGTTACATTCATTGTGCGTTGAACTGTAGCTTGTGAAAAAACATCGACCTTTAATACACAAATAATTATGGTGTATCATATATCATTAAATGCCTTAAATAAGTGTTTAAAGACCAGGAAATTATACTCACCTTCCATTTTCATTATCACAAATGATTCATTCTTCTCTTTGCCCTTGATGACGCGGCACTTGTAGCGCCCCCTGTCCTGCGGGCCAGAGTGCTGCAGCAGCAGGGAGGCATTGCCTAGGGTGAACTGCTTTGTTGACATTGATGTTCTGCCCACAAATTGCTCATTGGGTTGGATATTGCTCTGTGGATGGCTGTAGATCAGTACATCCTGCTTGAACCACTGTACCGCTTCTCCACCGACAGGCTTGAAGCTACAGGGCAGGACACAGTCTTCAGAGAATAGACAGGTTACCTGAACATCTGATCAAAAAAGAATGGAAACAAAAGGGTTATCAGAAAACATAGCAGCACAACAGGGTTATCATAAAACACAGCAGCACAACAGAGGTCTTATTGATAGGTCTGTAATGTTAATTATTTGCCCGTTCTATGGATTTGTCCTTTCTATGTATCCAAGGTTCATTGTTGTGGACCTGATGGCTGAGCTTCCTAACATCCCTTGAAGTTTGGATAAGTGTATTTGTTTTAATTACATGTTCTTAAGGTAGTCCAGATTAAAAAGAAGGTGTGTACTTTTGCCATTGTTGGTTTAAGCTGTTCTCCATTCTGTAACACTATGCTAAATGTGCATAACATTTTCATAGTGTGTAATTAATATAATACTACTGTTAGCAGTAAGGTAGTATATTTACAGCAGGAGGATACTACAGTGTGTGACCCCGGCTGTGCTGTACACACACACACTCACTAATATGCCACTACCCAGTCAGTATCACAGCTTTGCTGAGAATGATCCACCATATACTTTAACATGCTCACTGGTGACCCCGTGAGGCTTCTGATCATTGATGAGCAGAGACGAGGCCCAAGCAAGTTCTGCAGATAAACAGATGGACTACAGCCTGCATGGAGGGTGGAACTGATAAAATAAGTGCAGGTGGAAGGGAAGTTTGCTTAATGAAGTGGCTGGTTTTATTTTGTGATGTAATTCATAATGGTAAATAATGGTGCATTCATCCATAGAATACTTTAGAAGGATATTATAAACATTATATCTGGAGGCTACTTTATGAAGTAGTCTAATTTGCATATGCAGTGACACTCTTTACTGCTTGTGATGTGTAATGGTGGCGGGGTGCCAAAACAGGATATAAAAACCACCATTAACCGTAGGCTTTGCCTAGTGAATGAACCGCGCTCTGTTCTGACTCATTGGAGCTTTAATAGCAGCCCCAATGAAGCACACCTGTGCCTTCATGAGCTCAGTCAGAACACAGCGCCCTCTACTGCACCAAACCTGAAGCCCAGCCGTGACATGATGCTGTGAAGAATTACTGAAACACTTAAACAAGGTACAAGTGCGCCAAGTAATAGGCACTCAGTCAGTATTTTGTCATGGCTGGATTGGCTGTCTGCTCAGATCATGAAGATAAATGATGCTGTTATGAGATCCATTGATTTTATTAAAAATATCAGCAATATCCCTTAAGGGGTAAATACCAGTGTATTCACTTGCAAAATGTGAGCCTTATTTTTCAGAAAAGCCTTCTTTTAAGTACTTTTTGGCTCTTTCCAACCTGCTTGTCCAGCTTGACCACAATCTGTCTGACTGTATGTTGGCAAAGTCCAAACTCCATATATGGTTTTGTGCATCAAAAGCACTTTTTCCTCAGAAATGACCTGCTCCTGCCACGATTTACTTGCACGAACATGTGTGGTGCGTTTCTGATTCTGATAGATCCCTGTTCTTTAAATTAAACAGGGCACCCACTCACTACCTGTCATTGTACTGACTGAAAACACCAGACTCTTATTTCAACTGCTAACCTTAGAGGTGCAACTCATAGATATGTAATATGATTTTCCCTCGAAAAATAACTAAAGACAAATAAAGTGTAATTTTGCTTCTGTAAATATGATCTGATCTCACCTGGTGCTTTCCCACTCGTTCCTGTAAGGAGCAACACGAGGAAGAAGCATTTGCAAACCCATGCTGATGGTTCCATCACTGAAGAGAGAAGAATTTTAAGCTGTTAAGGACATTTTAAATTGAGTTCTCTAAAACAACAAGGTCCACCCACCACGACACAGCTTCAAATACCTAGAACACTCAGGGAAACAGTTTTGCTCATTAAAGCCATTGTTTTGCTGGATTTTTCCTGAAGTCCCATTTCTAAAAGTGAATCTCTTTGAACATCTGGACAAGTTTCTACAGGTTTGTGGTGATCTTCATTCCCTTCTTTCATCTTCACAGCTGGTTAAGTAGTGGGAGTCCCAAAATGTTCCCTTTTAAGTTGACGCTGCTAAACATGAAATCTAAGAGGAAGGATGCTGATCCAGGATCAGGCACTTTTGTTGTTTTTCAGTGGAATATGAATGGAGAAAGGTGATCATAGCTTTTGCTGTGAGAAATTTGAGACAAACAGCCTTAGAGCTGCTTGACACTTTAAGCAGTGGTTTAGTCGCCGTTTTCTCCTGGTTGTTAAAGGTGGCACAGAGGAGAAATACCCTGACTTACCATTTTATAAACTACACCAACCTTGTGGCTGCACTATTGTACACTGGGGTACTCCAGATAGGTTTGAGTCTTTTTTCTGGTACATTGCTGTTTCCTATGAATGAGAAAGATGTGAACACAACTTGAATTATACATAGTCAATTTGAAACTTGTCTTTTGCATCTAAAACATCTTCTTAATTTGTGGCAGATGCAATAAAGGAAAGGGCAGGGAAAAATTCAAACATCCCACCTACCATTGAGGGAAATAATCTAGCTCAAAGTCCATCTTTGATGCTGTTTTGGATATTTAGATACACACTGACTTTAAAAGGCTGACTGAATTTTTGTGGCTTTTCTCAGGATGTAAAAGCCAGATCAAACTAAAGCAGGGGTCTGGCACTGGCGGGTTTGAGTCTAGCGTTTTTTATTAGGTCCTCTACTCAAACACACCCACTAAACCTGGCCATTAACATATCAGTTGAATTTGGTGTGCCGGAGCAGGAAAATCATCAAACTGTGCTTTGACTTAAGCCACAAGGACTAGAGTAGTGCATACCTGCCCTTTAGCATAGAAGCCTTTGTCTGCGTGATTATCACACCATTAATGGGAGTGGCTGCCAAAGAGCCGCTGGACTCAGAATAGGTTTTTTGCATGTATTTTTCTTCCTTGGATAAATGTGGATCTGAGATTTTTACAAGTTGTTTTCTCATTACAGTGTAATAATATAAGGTTTGTACGTACGTAGTAACTTGTCATTGTGCCTAGCAGCCTAGTGTCTATGTAATCTAAACAAGTACAGTACTGTGCAAAAGTTTTAGGCGGGTGTGAAAAAATGCTGTAAACACAGAATGCTTTCAGAAATATAAATAATGATTGTTTATTTTTATCAATTTACAAAATGCAAAGTGAGCAAACAAAAGAAAAATCTAAATCAAATCAATATTTGGTGTTTCTACCTTTTGCCTTTAAACCAGCATCAGTTCTTCTAGGTACACTTGCACAAAGTCAGGGATTCTGTAGGATTATAGTCGGTGTCTGATCAACCAGTTTTACCAAACAGGTGCTGATGATCATCAATGTCACACGGAGGTTGAAACACATCATTGTTCATGTTTGGAACAACCTACCAGCCGAGTTCCTTCAAAAACCGTGTGCACCTTTTGCCTTCAAACCAGCATCAGTTCTTCTGGCCCCCACAGAGCCCTGATCTCAACATCATCCAGTGTGTCTGGATTACATGAAGAGACAGAAGGATGTGAGGAAGCTACATCCACAGAAGATCTGAGGTTAGTCCTCCAAGATGTTTGGAACAACCTACCAGCCGAGTTCCTTCAAAAACTGTGTGCAAGTGCACCTAGAAGAACTGATGCTGTTTTGAAGGCAAAGGGTGGCCACACCAAATACTGATTTGATTCAGATTTCTCTTTTGTTCATTCACTGCATTTTGTTGATTGATGAAAATAAATGATTCACACTTCCATTTTTGAAAGCATTTTTCAGCATTTTTTCACACCTGCCTAAAACTTTTGCACAGTACTGTACATTAGTTGAGCAAATTACTTTTTAAATTACTATTAAGCATCCATTACATCTATTTTTCTTTCAACCATTCAACTTTTACAACCTCCCCCTATCTTACACTATTCAGAACAGATTGTATTTCCCTGTTCAATTTGCATATTTATTTTTTTGTTGTTGTTGTTGATTTGACTCTAAAATGAACATACTTTTGCAGTCGTGGCTAAGTCTAATAGTTTTCCTCAATGTGTTTGAGGGTGCGTACTCCTTTGCACAATGATTATCAACAAAACCATCTATTCATTGGTGGGTTTTAAGCTGTAGCATGACAGAATCAATTTTTAACAACTCTTTCATATTTTTTGGCCGCTATCACACAAGGCCATCAGGCTTTAAAAAGATAGAGGACTAATCCTCCTTATCAGATCTGACCCTTAAGTCAACACAAAAACTTTGGATTACCCATAACTGTAACTTCTTATAAAGGACCCTCTTTAATAAGACTCCAAGTGATCAGATCATAATCAGTGTTCAACATCCCCACTGTTTTTATTGGATATTGAATAAAAGCTCTTATCACATCAGATCTCGATAAGTTTTCATTTTGTGATCAGCTATGAGACAACAACCACAGCATAGAAATCAGTAGATTTGTATGATCTCCCAGCAAGATAATTTAGCCTGAAACTCAAGAAAGTGTAATCTGTAAAAGTAGATTTATAAAGAAAGCTGACTCACGTGTTGGTGTGTTTAAAAGCTCCTCGTGCTGGAGTGCGCCGTTCCTCCTCTCTAACTGAAACATGGACGGGGGCTGAGACAGGATGGACAGGTTTCTCTCTTAACACACCCCTTCAGCATCAATGGCTCTCGGGAGCTAATTATTCACTTTCCAGGCCTCCTTTACCACACATGGGTGGAGTTAAGGTCTTCTCCTTCCAGGGAACTTAAAAAGTCAGCAAAGAAACATCCCGTGTCAGGTCAGGTCAGGACAAGACAAGTAAGGGTTTGCTGTCATCTCAGCCGTATAATGAACAACAAACAGCTTTGACTAAATGACATTCTCCTCGGAACGTAAGATGCAATATTGACAGAGGACAGATTTGCAGCAGGACAGGCAACAGCTGATTCATTTGTCTGAACATGTTAAATGTGCAAGGTAGCAAAATAAATAAATCATTTAGATAACTCCACTAAAATAAATATGGAAAAACTGAGCATTATATAAAATATATATACTAAATGGACTGTATAACTGGGGATACAAATATGAAAAGAAGTTTGAACATAAACATAGTGTGACTTGTAATTCTATACATGTGGCTATGGGCACATGGCATTCAGTAGCTGGACTGCCTGGGGGAAGGGTAGCTGGCCGGCATGCTCCTGATACAGCGGAACATTCCCCATTATGGGAGAGCGGTGAAAAGTCTATGGGAGGGAGGGGAAGTTTCAGCCACAATGTCGGTGTCCTTGTTGATAGACCAGGAGGTGAATATGAAAGTGACAACCCTTGTCATTGCAAGGTCACATCACAGCAGACAATGAACCACAACAAAATTGGACCTCTGCATTTAACCCATGCACACTCAAACACCGTGCAGCAGTGGGCAGCTATTGAAAGCACCCAGGGAGCAGTGATGGGGACAGCACCTTGCTCAAGGGTACCTCAGGGCAACCTATTGGGAAGGGGTTTGAACCCCCAATCCTCCGATCATGTGGCCAACGCCCTAACCACTAGGCCACCGCTGCTGAATATATATCGCAGACAGACGAAAGAGAGGCAGTCGGAACAGTGGTGAAAGTAACTGCTTGTCAATGTGAAACGCAGCTCAGCACACAATGAACCACAGTGAAATGCATTCTCTGCATTTAACCTGGTCACACCGTGCAGCAGGGGGCAGCAATGACCAGCACCCGGGGAGCAGTGATGGGAACGGTACCCTACCAAAGGGTACTTCAGGACAACCTACTGGTTAGGGATTCCCTGACCTTCCGATCCTGGTGCATATTCCCTAACCACTAGGCCACATCACTGTTCGTGGTGTGATTACATGTATTATTTGCATTATCATTAATGGTTCAGGATCATTATTACTGTGGCGGTGCTTTGAATGTGCCTTATGTTCATCTAAGGGATAACTTTGACATTTCATTATTTATCAGAATTCTGTTATTTTTCATAATCACTATATTTTCATTTGTTACAGATGAATGGATTGAGGGGAGAAGCAGAGAAATTCATGTCAAATCTGCAAAATTGTGTTATAATATTTAAAGTGAAAGTGACAACCCTTGTCATTGCGAGGTCACAGCACAGCAGACAGTGAACCACAACAAAATTGGACCTCTGCATTTAACCCATGCACACTCAAACCTGTGGGCAGCTATTGAAAGCGCCCAGGGAGCAGTGACGTGGACAGTACCTTGCTCAAGGGTACCTAAGGGCAACCTATTGGAAAGGGGTTTGAACCCCCGATCCTCCGATCATGCGGCTAACGCCCTAACCACCGCTGCCCAGACCTCTGCATTTAACCCATGCACACTCAAACCCGTGCAGCAGTGGGCAGCTATTGAAAGCGCCCGGGGAGCAGTGACAGGGACAGTACCTTGCTCAAGGGTACCTCAGGGGAACCTATTAGGAAGGGGTTCGAATCCTCAGATCATGCGGCTAACGTCCTAACCACTAGGCCACCGTCCTGAACTATTTAATGACATTTTGAGGAAAAACATTTTTCCTCGATTCTGAAACTAAAGTGGTGAACCTGAGTTGGCAGTTCAGGACGTAAATTTAATGTAAAGGCAATTTTGATTGAACTAAATGCGTAAATAGTGATGTAACTGCAGATTTATGTTAATGTAAAAGTTATAGTAAACAGTAATAACTGTAAGCTGCTAAAGTTTTACAATCACAGTGATAAAGAACAGGTGAGGAGGTGAAGAATAGGCTTGCAGTCTAAGGAGAAAAACTATTTTTCTACAGTGTCTCAAAGGAATTTCTTCTCATAGTTGAACTTTAGTGCAGCAAATTCTGCCCTATTTATCAGAGCTTATTGCCACCTATGAAATGTCACAGGCTGCACCCCTAGAGGAAATTAATCTGATGTGAAGATAGCATACCCCCTGTGAAAGGATTGGTTAGACTAGACCTTTCCACAGCATGCGGCTGGTTACGATCAGGCCATAATCCACCAGATTAGACACAGCACTGGGATTACTGGACTCAGGGGTCCTGTGATAGGTTTATAAAATTCTCTCTCTGTACCTCTCTATCATTCTCTCACACTCCCCCCTCCCTCATCTCTCTTCCTGTCTCTCCGTCCCTCTCACACTCTCTGCTGTGGAATTGTATTAATGAAAAGTGATTAGTACTCCCTTTGAATTTTTTAAAAATAACTAATGATGAGCTCTGCAGAATGCCATCCTTAACCAATCCGGAGTGGAATTTCTGACAGTGTTCTGGTCCCGATCCAAGCGAGTACTTTCTCTTTGATCTGCAAACTCACTTCTGTTGTGATCACGCACCTTCAGATCATCCTGGTAAGTTTGCGTATCATGTAATAATGTGAGTTTTATAGGAGTAATCTATCTATCTATCTATCTATCTATCTATCTATCTATCTATCTATCTATCTATCTATCTATCAGTGTGCCTGTCTGTCTTTCTGTCTGTCTGTCTGTCTATCTGTCTGTCTGTCTGTCTGTCTGTCTATTTGTTTAACTGTGTATTGACTAATATTCCAATGCTTTGGTAGAATTCTGTACCTCCACAATTGTAGGAACCAATAAAAGAAATATGTGTGAAATGCATTCAGTTTCACATGTTCAGATGGAGCAGATGGTTCAAGTTATAAAGCATCAGAAACAAACTTTAATACATTTAATATCCGAAAAGAGGAAACATTTTCAAAAGCAGTGATCAAATCTTGAAGTAGGTTAGAAAGAAATAAGCCAAAAATAAGAAATGTATATTTGGTTATATTTGCTGATTTAATTTTTTGTGATTGTTGAAATATGATATGTTGAAGAAATGAGTAACACACACACACACACACACACATACACACACACACACACACACACACACACATACACACGCACACAAATAATTGTATATTTTTTCACACATTGTTGGTTATTTTTTAATAAAATAGCAAAATCTAAAAATATAACCCGTTATTCCACTTTTCACTTGCTATTCCACTTACTGCTGTACATGGTAAGAACAGTCTGTGCATCATCATATTTTCCCAGATGAGTCATCAGATCATTTTTAGCAATAAAGAAATTACACTACCAATACAGTCCCACTGGGCTGTGGTACGTGAATGTAATTACACCTTTCCAGCCCAGTTCAGTCTGGATGTCCCACTCACAGCTTTTTTCTGTTATAGCTCTTAGTGTGCCAGTCATCTGTATGGACCCTCGCCAGACTAAAGTGTGAGGACACTACGCTGGTAAGTAGTGCTGGCGTTCCATAAAATGACATTGTGCTCAGCATGTTCTGTGAAAATCCTGATTAGAGGCCGCTCACTGAGGCACCCCGGTTGGTAGGTTACAGAAAGATTTCTGTCAGCCACCGATAAGAGGATTTTCTGGGGAATTAATGTCATTCTTTTATTATGGTAAGAATGAAATCATATTGATTTAAATGTAGATGAAGCAGTGCGTGTCAGGCCAAAGTGTGTGACCTGCAATAGCCTGCAGTACATACAGTGATGGACACTGATGAACCCATCCTTCCCCTGATGAAAGCAGTTTAAGCCTCAAAAAAGACCAAAAGCATTTTGAATAGTGTTTGCACTGACGATGCCAGTTTTAAGCCACGGCTTCTGGCTTTTTTGGAAAACATATTAGATCTGTTCATTTTTATTTCCATTTTATTTCATCCATCAAATAACAAGGGACCAGAAGAGCAATACGGACTGCTAATGTGTAGTGGACCGTTCTCATCACAGTGACACCAACGCAGAAGTGGCCTCATAGTGTGTGTGGAACCGTTATGAGTTTTATCAGGCACAGCTGTGTTGCTGGACATTTTACAAACCTCATTGTCGCTGTAAGGTTGAGAACAGGCTGCCACACTAACAGTGTCTGGTTAGTGGTGGTCCTATAAAGGTCCTTTCCCAAGATATAATTTTCTTGATAACAGCTGTAAAAGGGTGAACATTTCATTTCAATGATTCACCAACCAAAACTATCCCGCCAACAGTGTCCCGTGGTCAGAAACTGAATGTGGATGAATGAGGATACTGTGCAGCATCAGAGGAACTGTTGATCATTACTATCTTTACAAGGTGGACCAGCAGATCAGAAGTGGAAGATGTTTAAAAAGTGCACACACACACACACACTCTTACATTCCACTGCACTGCACTGCTGAAGGTCATCCTGAGTGTGTGTTTGTGTGTTAAACAGCTGGAGGTCATTCTTTGCCCCCACAGGCTGGTTGCAATTGTGGGATGGCAGGGTTGGTGGAGTTGTACCTCCTCGGCCCTCTGGAGCTTCTCCGGATCATAACGGCAGGACCTGGATCCTCTGAAGAGCAGACCCGACCCCTCTGTCTGACAGCATGAGGCTCATTCTGCTAAGCCTCAGGCTGCTGTGCCTGGCATGCCTGTGGCCTGTCACGCTGCTCAACAACCACCACCCAAACCGCAAGAAGAACAAAGATGTCTATCTGGGAGAGCGTGCCAAGCGCAAATATGGAGGGTGAGGGGACAATATGTGCTGTGATTTCATGAACACCTTTTGAGTTATTTGTATTGTACAATGACTGGCATGATATCATTTTTTTCATACAGTGAAGCAGCACTTTCTGAGTATGCTTCACTGTTTGAGTGAATCTTAATAACAAAGGTCACATGGTCTGTTTACTTTTTGAAAGTATAGTAACGCATGCCATAGAAATAACATCACATATATTACTCTGTCTATATGGAGGTGTCGTGTCATGCCTATTTGGACCAGTTGACCAGCTGGCAAACTCTAAATGAAACTAAAAACTTCCAAATGAGAGTAATATATAGAAACGCTTTTCACATCTGGTCTCCATTTGCTTTTTACAGGTGAGGGAGGGGGGTTTTCAGTGTAGTCTACGCTGTGACATGTTTGGATTTACTCCTTTATAGCATATACTGCTCTCCGTAGTCTCTCATCAGGCTGCAGAGCGCATTCTCTTTCTCTGAGCAGTAGCACGGTGATGAGAAAGCATCTGTAATCGGAAAGTTTGGTTTAGAAGCGGCAGCCCAATCACGTTTATGAGGGCTTTAAACTCTTGTGGCAGTGGTGACGATGTGGTTAGAGCTGAAAATGTTACTTTGGTTTTGAGACAGGCTGCAAGAAATGAACAAAATGACCTCTTTCAATCAGAGACGCTTAAACCCCATACTAACCTAAAATGGTTCTTAAGTAATGTCTCAAGTAAGAGTATGTTTCAGTAAAGCAGCTTAAACAAAAATAGAAAGATTGCAGGTCAAAAAGCTGCTTAAATACAGTAACAGAGTATCTGAGTAATGCAGAGAAGCATGTGAATACATCCAGCATCTTTCATCAAAGGAGCCGAAGATTATGTTCTTCTCAGTCGGTCCAAAAAAGCATGAAGTGATGCGATCAGGAGTGATAACTTGACCAGACATTTGCACATGACTATGTAACATTTCTCTCAAACTCAAATTCTTGGTCACTTTCTAATTTTTGCAGTGTCCTTAAACTGAACCTAACAAATCAAAAGAGGGCCAATCAGTGACAACATTTTAACTAGTTGAGAAAAAAAACAGAAAAAGAAAAGCAGGAAGAAGCTGTTAAACACCAGAAGCATTAGTGTAAGATATCGGGCTCGGTTACAAGTATCTGGAGGTTAATTCGAACTGCAGTCCTTCACATTGTCAGCATTGCAGAGTGTTGCGGTAACAATTAACAAATGACGTGCTGTGCAGACCTAGTTTTCACCCATCCTGTTGCTGTGTTTGGATCCTGCTCAGTGGCCCTCATGCTGGCGGTGTTAAAACCCTCTGACAGACTTTTCATCATCATATTGCATGGCAATGTGGAATAGTGGGAGGGGGAGGGGCGCATTGTCATTACTCTAATATACCTGCTCAGGTAGGATCCAGCTTGCAGGTTTTGTGCACCAGAGCGGCAGATCTGCTAAAGCAAAGGCTAATCTGAACAGAATAAACTGAATAAAGCTTAAATCCATTATTGTCCATCAACAGAGATTGTTCTCCTTGATGAGATGAAGAACAGTAGTAATACTACAAAAACATATACAGGACTAACACGAGTCATAAACTAAATCAAGGACCATATAATATGACTATAGAATGGTACTGCAGAGATAACACAGGGGTAAGAGGGATGTTAAAGATTGCACTTTACTGCATTATAGAAATGGTTTTATTTATCGTATTGCTATAAATCTTTTTTAGGTTTTGGAAGGTATTGCGTAACTAATGATTTCCTGAAGAGTTGATAAAGTAAACATGTTTCACATTTCAGCTTTTTGGTTTTATGGCAGGACACACCTTATTTAAACCAATATGGCAAATGTGGCAAACAGGTTTTCTTAAATCTGTTGAAGAATTTAAGGTCCTGTGTTGGACAAACTGTTCTGCAGTTGCAGATGGCTGTTTAAACGTTTAGATCTTGTTCGTGTCTTGTCCATTCAGTTCTATACAGGAAACTAAGTTGCAAAACCAGGCTTTCACAGATCATTTACGTAATTCAGTCTTAAAGAAGCAGCACTGCAGCAGCGGATATTGTATTATCAGTTGTTCATGGGATATAAGCGCAGGCCCAATCATAGTCCTTTTATCATTTACAGAAACAGGCACAAAAGCCTGTACAAAATACAAACCTTCGATGAAATCGAGGAGATCAAGGAAAAATGAAAGAAAAATCTATAATCTGGGTCATTTAAATTTGGCTGGCCTTTTCATCTCAGATGTTAGTGATGGTTAAAGAGCCTCTCTGTTACAGTATTTCTGGCTTGATGGGATTGTTGCTTGTACCATATGAACGGCATTATGTGGTCTTTGCCATAAAACACACTCTGAGGGAAAGAAAGCTCTCTTTAGAAAAACTGCTTCTGTTTACCGCTGACCTTCATCTGGTATCATAGTCATGTCTATTTTCAGGTTTGCTCCCCCCTGGCTTCATCTCCAGGGAGAGATGCTTCGTGAGCTGCCTTTCAGACTGCTTCTAGAATCGACTTCGTTTTCTCAGCCTGGTTTTCTGCTTGAATCGGAAACTCCCTTCTTTCTCAGTCCTCTCCTGAATTTGCTGCATAATCACATGATCATTTTAGATGGCAGTATTGCTGAGCCGATGTCTGGCTGAGATGGTAAAAGTTGAGATTCAACAATAATGTCTAATAGATTCATTCTCATTCCATTGTCTGGATGTGACATGTAAACTTAGGGGCCCAGTTAGAGTTATATTCCGTTGATGCCTGAGATAAGCACTTATAAGAAAGACAATGGTCTGCTTGAGTGTGGCTGGAGTGATATGTGTAGACGTATGTGTTGTTTTTAAATGGCATTTTGTGGCTGGTGAAAGGAAGCCTAAAATCTGGAATTGTGACTTTCTATAGATGATAATGTTAATTATATTAAAGGGTTAGTTTTGGCAAATAATTTAATGTAGTTTCCACACTTTTGTACATATTCTGTATGTAATCAATCTGCCAAGATTTGTAGTCCTGATTTTGCTTCTTTTGTTCACAACAGGAGTCTAATGTTGCTCACAAAAACAACAGTCAACAGTGACCCAAATCCTTTCTGCATTTTATCTTTCAAATATTTCTCAAGCCATGTCATGATCATGAAGATGGCATAGACTTATTGATGTGGCTTATGATGAGCTGAAAAATGAGTAAAACCTCAGCCATGCAACACCAGGGCTGGGACTCACAGAAGTCTTAAGGAGGACTGATCTTAGATCTGTTTCTCTGTATGTAAGACAATCTTGTCACAAAAACTGATTCAAGGGCAGCCCTTCTTCTCCTGATGTGGACCCTGTTCTCTAACCCACAGCATTGATGCCAGTGGCATTTTTTTTACACCGCAAGGTTTTTTTATGGCATACCAAACCCTACCGATATAACTACCTAACACCTTCCTGAAGAGCTGGATGTGGTTAGAGTTGATTGAGAGTGCGGGAGATGGACAGAATCTGGATGGTTTTTAATGTATATATTAACAAATTTATCCTCATAGCTCCAGTTCTAAACTAAATAAATGCCGTAAAATTCCGTAAATAAGCAAAAATATGACTCCAAACATCCGTGAAGACTGGTCATTTGTGTTGATTAGATTTTTATGCTGTTGCATTGACCTTATGAATCAATTGTGAACCTTTTTAACTCAATTTATCATGAGTTTTCATGGACATTCTTTCAGATAAAGGTTTAGAAATCGTTCAAAAATGAACCTTTCAAAAATTATTTAACATAGAAGTAAAAACAATGCTTCTATATATAAAATAAGTTCAGCAAAATATGTTCAATGTTATAGAACATTTTTACGGTCCTTAATAGAAATGGCATGGCATCACTCCACAGAGCTCTTTGTTTCCACTGAGCATCCTCACTGTTTATTGCACTTAATTATCCCACAACTACCGAGAACAGCGCTAAAGCATACAAAACTGAGTAGAGTTGTAAAACTAAGTGGAATGATTATATCTGGGTATGATAATGAAGATATGCTAGTTCATTTTCAGCCCTGGTGCGTTTTTTCATAATTAGCCGGATCGACTACAAATTAAAGAAGCAAGACAGCACCAAGTCCCTCCTCATCAAGACTGAGCAGCTGCTGAGGATCGAGGAACATGACTTTGCTATGCGGCCTGGCTTTGGAGGTTTGAAAACACTGTGTTTTTTTTTTTTTTTTAAACCTTTCCTGTGACACCCTCCCTGCACTTTGGTAAGATAAATATTTGTCAACAAAACTACTTTTATAAACCTAATGGTTTTTGTTGGCTCCATACCATTTTAAATTTATGCAGAGGCTTTAAATTATATGGAGGAGGTTCTAGACATTGGAACCAAAAATAGGCAACACTTCAAAGAAGTCTTTTGATTCCTTTCATAGCGCATTGTGCTACCTTCATTGTGGGACTGCATTGAAGTGGTCAGCACTGTGTCAGTGTGTAAGGAGGACTGATGTCATTCCATCCCAGAGCTCTAAAATTTAGAGATGACCCAGAAAGATTGCCACACAGACCAAACAAGGGCTACCGCAATCACAGATGTACTGTGGTAGGCATTAATCTGGATTATTGTTCAGGTCCATCAAAACAGATGCAAGAGTACAAAGGAATTTAGCTCAGGTTAGAGAGAAAATGGACTGATCTTCTAATATGTGCAAGCACACGTACACACACGCGTACACCCTTGTATAGGCCATGTGCAAGTTTTTCCATCTCTAAGACTGTTGGCAGGAAAAGCACCACTGCTGTCACACAAAGCTATATTTCATTCAGGTATTGTCTTCTTTATTATGCTGATGCCACATAATGTGCACATGGAAGTCGCTCTGGCCGCAAATGTAATGTAAAAAGCCCTGCATCTTGAAAAAAATCATAGCTTAAGAGGAAACTGTATTTCTATTATGTTTCTTATTATACTGTTTGATTGTATTTATATACATATTTCAGTCTGAGAACTTTTGGTGCCTTAAAAATGATACATTCATGAATATTTTAATTAAAATAGAAATCTTCCGTTCTCTGCAACTTCCTCCTTCAAACCAGTCGCATGCATGTCCTCTCTCATCTCATCCAGATATCTACTCTTTCGCCTTCCTCCTCTTGGCAAGCAGATCCACCCTCAACATCCTTCTCCCAATATGATCTTCGTCTCTATGCTGGACACGCCCAGACCAGCGCAATTCTACCTTTTTGACTTTGTCTCCAAATCATCCAGCCTGAGCTGTTCCTCTAATATAGCTGTTTCTAATCCTGTGCATCCTTCTTCACCTCCAACTCCACCAATCCTTCTTTTCATCAGCCCAACTGTCTCCAACTCTTATAGCATAGCTGGTCTCGCTATAGTTTTGAGTATCAATCTAGTTAGGAACTCCACTGCCACCTCTCCTAAACACCTCTACGCTTCCACACCTTATTGCCCCAGCAATCAGGCAACTCTTCAGTACTCCCCAGTTCCCGTCTTAACTCCTGCCTGAATTCCACCTTATAGTCTTCTTCCTTCAGCTTCCACCATTTGACCCTCGACTCTGCCCTCATTTTCCTTCTTCTTCCTTCCTTCTTCTTGACCTCCAAGGTCATCCTCCAGACCACGATCCTATGCTGTTTATCTACAGTGATGGCAGTGGTGGTCTAGTGGTTAGGGACTAGGCCCCAGGATCAGAAGGTCATAGGTTTGAATCCCAGACCAATAGGTTGCACTGAGGTACCCTTGAGAAAGCTACCGTCCCCATCACTGCTCCCTGGGTGCTTTCAATAGCTGCCCCCTGCTGCATGTGTGTGTATGGGTGAAATGCAGGCCTAGCAAAATCTACAACCTTCTGACCTTCAGCATTCCTCTCCTTGACACCATACCTACCCATCACCTCCTCATCACCTCTGTTCCCTTCACAATCACGTCCATTAAAGTCTGCACCAATCACCACTCTCTATCCCTTGAGTACACCCTTGGGTATCACTTCATCCAACTCACTCCAGAATTCTTCTTTCTTGTCCATCTCACAACCAGCTTGTGTGGCATAAGCACTAACAACATTCATTATCACACCTTCAACTTCCAGCTGGAAACTCATCACTCTATCTGACACCTTCTTCACCTCCAAAACACAGATCTGGCATGGAAATCTGTTTCATTGTCTGCATATTGATTTGGTAAAAGTTTTACTCTGGATGCCCTTCCTGACATAACCCTGCTCATTTATCTGGGCTTGGGACCAAAGAAACATTTACTGAAAAATCATATTGTCTGGCTGGTCCCAGTTTAGATTTCTCTTTATAAGATTATTTTGACATTAACCTGTAAAATAGGCTGCTATTCTAAACGCAGTTCATTTTTCACACCGGGCATTCTAAACCAGGCCACCGAGTGGCTGCGACAAAGATAATAAAGCATTTTCCTGTTTGGCATCATAAAACTCAGGTTTAGCACTATCCCACTGGAATGCCCTTTGGCTTGGTGGTCCACAAATACACACTCCCTGCTGCTACCGTCACCACCACCTCATACCACCATCCATCCACCTTATTCACTGCCAGCAGTCTTGATGCAAAAAAAACCCCAAAACACTTTAACTCTAATTCCTATATAGATGCATATTTATCCATGTATAGGCCTTGGCATATAACCTGATATATAAGCTGAGGGTCAGTAACTGTTTTTTTCTGATTTAAACTTTTTTGTGGAATAATAAAAGAGCAAGGAAAGGCAGGGCCTTAGCTTATTGGTCTTTTTTTTTGTTGTAAAATGGCAGGAGGATATAATAGATTTGTAAGACATTGAAATTGATTGTTGAGCATTGGGCCACTATTATATTGTTTTCTTAACTTGTAATGGAACAAAAGAAAAGGAACAGCGCAAGCTTTCCCCTTTATGTTCTCCTGAATACAACAAACTCCAACTTCCTTTTATGCACCACAGGTTCTGCAATTCCTGTGGGCATAGATGTGCAGGTGGAAAGCCTGGACAGCATCTCTGAGGTCAACATGGTAAAGACTCAATGTTTTACTAATTAAATATATACCATAGGACTGTTATATGAGTAAAGTAATTGATATGATTATTGTATTTTGTATCTATTTTAGGGGGGTAGTGTTCTAGGGTTTAGGGACTAGGCCTCGTTATCAGAAGGGCAGCGGTGGCCTAGCGGTTAGGGCGTTAGCCGCATGATCGGAGGATCGGGGGTTCAAACCCCTTCCCAATAGGTTGCCCTGAGGTACCCTTGAGCAAGGTACCGTCCCCATCACTGCTCCCCGGGTGCTTTCAATAGCTGCCCACTGCTGCATGGGTTAAATGCAGAGGTCCAATTTTGTTGTGGTTCATGTGTGCTGTGCCGTGACCTTGCAATGACAAGGGTTGTCACTTTCACTTGTGGGTTCAAGACCAAACTTTAGCCCCCCAGCACTTGAAATGGCCTTGTGGTGCACTATGTGTTGTGCTGTGGTTTGTTCACAACAACAAATAGTCATTTCCACTTTAAATTAGCAAATTATAAGGTTAATGAAGGAATAATTACATTATCAAACACTCCAAACAAAGAAAAAAAAAAGCATTGGGCTTTAAAAACAGCATTTAGTTTAACATCTGTAAGAGTGAACCAGATCAGCTTCATCAGAATGTATAATTTTCAAAAATGCAGTTATTGTTCATGAAAATCATGTTTGCAAATGTACTATTTTTCACTGATATCCAGGCAGGTGCTTCAGCAGTAGCTTCAAGTTTCATCCCTAGGGTTGTCTCTTTCATACGTCACATTTTGTCATGTTTCACGGCTATAAATAAAAGGACCACAGTCTTAAAATCTATAATTGCATCAAAATATAAGCAAGCAACTGGGCTGCAGACCGCACTACTGCAAATGGTTTAGAAGGTTAATTGCATGTTATTAACACAATAACCTCGACAGTAAAACAATACACACACGCAGGCTTTTAGAGAGTCTAGAGATCTAGAGAGTTTTTCTACATTTTCAAGGACACAAATCTTTAAAAAAATCTAGTAAAAAGTTGTTTGAACACATATGTACATATAACTTTCACTCAAATGCGATACACTTACTACTGAGTATTTATAATCTCATTTAAATTAAATGAATATGCCCTATTTAGACTTCCCTGTTGTCCCTCTATAGGACTTCACAATGACCCTTTATCTGCGACACTACTGGAAGGACGAGCGCCTGGCCTTCCCCTCTGGAAATAATCTGAGTCGCACATTCGATGCTCGCCTGGTGAAAAAGATCTGGGTGCCTGATGTGTTCTTCGTCCACTCAAAGCGTTCTTTCATCCATGACACCACCATGGAAAATATCATGTTGAGGGTCTACCCTGATGGCAATGTGCTCTACAGTGTTAGGTGCTCATTCAAATAATTTGTGTGTGTGTGTGTGTATGTGTGTGTGTGTGTGTGTGTGTGTGTGTGTGTGAGTGGTAGAGAGGCTTTGTTTAGATTCAAGCAAAAACTGGACTTTGTCCCATTTGCAGGATAACGGTGACTGCTCTGTGTACCATGGACTTCAGCAGTTTTCCTCTGGACACCCAGAACTGCTCTTTGGAGCTGGAGAGCTGTGAGCCATGTTAAGCTATATTTATTTTAAAGGATCAATACAAGTGAAAATAGATTTTTTTTTGCACTTTTGAATAAATGTGCAGAAAGATTGTTCCAAATACACTCTTCAGTCTCCGGTGTTTATAATCTATACATGGAAGTCAGATTGCAAAAACATTCTTTTTTAATTATTCATTTTTGTGATGTCACAAAAACAACACCTATTTACCCACTAGCCTGCCACCTCCTGTTGCAGAGGTGAGGTCCTGAGACAGTGCCACATTTGCAGACACTAAGTCTGCAGACCAATTTTACTGCCAATGTTTGCCTAAAGACACTTCAAACACCTGTTAGCAATAGGAGTGATCTGAACTCAAAAAGTAGAAGAGGTGTCTACAAACTTTTGGCAAATTAATGCATTTTGTTAATGCTAAACTTCTACTTACGCCTGTGCCTTCTCTATCTGTTGTTCTGGAGATGCTTATAATGAGAATGACCTCATGCTGTACTGGAGGAATGGGAACGACTCTCTAAGAACTGATGAGATCGTCCTGTCGCAGTTCTTCATTGAAGAGTTTAACCCATCCAGTGGACTGGCTTTCTACAGCAGTACTGGTATTGCACTTTCATCGGCCTTTCCCTGGAGTGGCATTTGTCTATTGTGACTCATGTTTCTGCTCTCAGGTAGAAAAAGACTGATGTGCTGTGTATTGACTGGCCTTTTTCTTTCCTTCTCCTGTCAGGCTGGTATAACAGGTTGTACATCAACTTCATCCTCAGGAGACACATTTTCTTCTTCATGCTGCAGACCTACTTTCCAACAATGCTGATGGTTGTACTCTCCTGGGTGTCCTTCTGGATAGACAGGCGAGCGGTTCCTGCACGTGTTTCGCTCGGTAAACACAAACACTGCAGATTTTTGCTCTTACCGTTCAATGAAGTACACAAAACTCAAACAGATGGACACAGGTCAACAAAGATGATTGAAAACTATGGTTCCTACATTCATTTGATATCTTTTAAGTATGTTCTGTCTTGTACCTTCTTCCATCAATCCGAGAAGTCTTACATGTATCATTTTTTGTTAATGCAGTTCACTATTGTTCATGCACAAAAACGCTTGTGTTACCTACAGTGGAGTAGTACAATAACTCAGTGCTAATGATAATTCATATAATTCAAAATAACTTAACAATGTGCCTCATGTTTGTTAGTCAGCTCACTGAGATTAATGTGTGGTTCATGCATTAGGTCATGAGTATGAACCTTTAAGCACATAATTGCAGATGCTGCCTCCGTGCTATGAAATGAAAGCTTGTCTGTGGGTAAATGTAAAGGTTTTTTGTGAGCACTGATCTATCATTTTATTGATACTTTAAGCAATAAATACTATTAAATACTAATACCAAACCAACTTATACTATTTATTGATACCATTTAAGCTAGACTATATGTTAAATATAGAGACTTACATTTTCAAGATCCTTGGGATCTGTGGGATGCGCTACAATATTTTGCGGCTCATTTTAATTGTCATTTGAAGGAGAATCAAAGATTGTATTAGAAATCTTTTACCCTGAAGGGGGTTCAACACCTGATGAAGTCATGGATGAGTTCCTGCATCACAATAAGGCATCGTATTTTTGACATTTTGTGTTGTCCACAAGCTTAAGATCTAGAGCTGTCAGTGCTGCAGTGCTCACAGTGAGGGGCTTCTTTTCATGGGATGGGGTTACACCAGGGTTAGAGGGGTATTAAGATTGGATCCACTCTTTCACTGCATAACAGCTGCTGATACCAGCACTATATAAATCCATCCCTGGGCACTCTAACTGAAAATAGCAGTACTATATCTACAGTACACTACAGCACTATATTGCTCCAGTAAGATTAGGTGGATATCATTTTCTCAGTTTCTGCATAATTAAATGCTATTCAGAGCAGTTTAATGTGAAGCCGTTGTAGAGAAACTTAAAAAGAATCAGACGTTAGATGATATACATAATACCATGCAAAATTCTGGAGCCACCCCTCATTTTTTCATTTTTCCCTAGATGGTTGGATTTGATGGTTTCCCTAGATGGTTGGATTGGACATTTCTTTCATTTGATCTACTCAGTGTGCCTGAATAAGAATAAGACAGTTTGACAGCCATAAATAAAAGGATTATTTATGGCTGTCAAACTGTCTTATTCTTATTCAGGCACACTGAGTAGATCAAATGAAAGAAATGTGAACAAATTTACTGTGACAGGCTGCAAAGTGTCTGAAGATACAATGTGTTCTAAATGAAGAGGTTCCAGTGTTCAGCATCAGCAGTAAACAAATTACCTGATCATCTGCAATCATCTGCTCCTGATTCTTCACTGCTTCATGCCTTAAGTCAGACACTTTGTTCTGCTTGAATGATTCATACACAGCCCACCGTGTGGCCTATACTTTGGTCCTCTGGTCATGTACAGGGACTAGACTGAAAATGAGAGACAAAACCTTTGTCCTTTATGAAGCCTGGAGAACTTTTCCTCAACAGTATAAAAATGCAACAAAATCTGGCTCTTCAATATATGAAGAAATGAGCGGTGGCTTAAGACTTTGGCACAGTTCTATGTATGTATTTAAAATGTATTTATTAAAGATCAGATGTGGAGATAAAGCACTGATGTAAGTCGCTCTGAATGAGAGTGTCTGCTAAATGCTGTTAATGTAAATTTATATATTTAATTTAATATCTAAAAACGAATGGCATTGCACGCAAACATTTTGGTCGTTCTAGGTTAAACACAGATCTGAAGCTTGTAAATATGTCCAGTGTTTTTTCTGAAGCTCGTAACACACATATTACCAAACTTTTATGTTGCATTTATAGAGCGAAATCTGAGGACCTATCCAATTTCAGATGACCCACAATAAACCACCCACCTACTTTTTGTATGTGTTAAATCCCAGGTATCACCACAGTGTTGACCATGTCTACTATCATAACTGGAGTGTCAGCGTCCATGCCTCAGGTCTCTTATGTGAAAGCAGTGGACGTTTACCTGTGGTTCAGCTTCCTGTTTGTTTTCCTGTCGGTCATCGAGTATGCTGCCGTCAACTACTTCACCACTGTAGAGGAGATGAAGAAACTGCAGAAGTTAAAGGTCGAGGTCATCCTGTACAGTCCTGGGTTAGAGATGGGCTCAAGGGGGTAGAAGCTTTTCTCGTAGCTGTGTGCTCCATTTATGTTATGGATTTAATGTACAGGTGAAGGATCATTCCGAAGATTATGCTGACAGGTTTAGGAACTATTTAAAGTCCTGTTTCAGGTTTGTTTTTGCATATAGTCATATGCTGAATCAGCACTATATGATTTAATGCAAATATACTGTGCAAAAGTCTTAAGACGCTCCCCATTTCTGCATATTTTGGTGCCGAAGAGCCAGCCTGCATTTATAATGTATTGTTAAGGGAGAGTTCTGCGGGCTTCCTGAAGGACAATGTTTTTGTTTCTCATTTTCAGTGCAGTCTCTATTCAGGGAATTGTTTTTTGTTGGTTAATCCATACAGTGATCTAGTATGAATCATTCAAGGAAAAAAAAGTGTCTAACTTAAGACACGAAGCAGTGAAGGGATAGGATGAGCAGGTGATTTGTTTACTGCTGATGCCGAATGCTGAGTGGTTGGAACACTTTTATACAGTACTGTGCAAAAGTTTTAGGCGGGTGTGAAAAAATGCTGTAAACAAAGAATGCTTTCAGAAATATAAATAATGATCGTTTATTTTGATCAATTTACAAAATGCAAAGTGAGCGAACAAAAGAAAAATCTAAATCAGATCAATATTTGGTGTTACTACCTTTTGCCTTCAAACCAGCATCAGTTCTTCTAGGTACACTTGCACAAAGTCAGGGATTCTGTAGGATTATAGTCGGTGTATGATGAACCAGTTTTACCAAACAGGTACTGATGATCATCAATGTCACACGGAGGTTGAAACACAGTCATGTTTGGAACAACCTACCAGCCGAGTTCCTTCAAAAACCGTGTGCACGTGTACCTAGAAGAATTGATGCTGTTTTGAAGGCAAAGGGTGGTCACACCAAATATTGATTTGATTTAGATTCTCTTTTGTTCATTCACTGCATTTTGTTGATTGATGAAAATAAATGATGAACACTTCCATTTCTGAAAGCATTCTTTCTTTACAGCACTTTTTCCACACCTGCCTAAATATATATATATATATGTGTAAAAATGTATTTTTAGACACTTTGTAGCCTGTCAAAGCAAAACACTAGTTCTCATTTCTTTTTTTTTTTTTTGACTATTGATTATGCCAAGCATAAGAGAGTTTGAGGGCGTTTGAGGCAGCGGTGGACTAGTGGTTAGGGCGTTGGCCACGTGATCGGAGGATCGGGGGTTTGAACCCCTTCCCAGTGGGTTGCCCTGAGGTACCCTTGAGCAAGGTGCCGTCCCCGTCTCGCTCCTCCCTGTGATGGGCTGGCGACTTGTGCAGGGTGCGCCCCCCGTCCTTCGCCCTGTGTGCGCTCGGTTGGGCTCCAGCACTCCCCTGCGACCCTGTTTGGGACAGGCGGCAGAAAATGGATGGATGGATGGATGGATAAGAGAGTTTGACAGACATAATGTATTTTGCACCAACAAGGTGTAAGAGATGAGGGGTGGCTCAAGGCATGCAAAATATGAAATATAAAATCATTGACAGTGTTTTAATGGTTTAATGGTGAAATGGTTCATTGCAAAGAAATTTACCAGTTTCAATACAGTGGTGGAGGTAAGAACTAGCCATACTTTGTCCCTAGGACAAATTTAGCCATTTTCTACTCTCCAAAATTATGAATGAGCCCCACACGTCTTCAAATTTAAATCTAACATGGATGATGTCAAAGTAGTGGTAAATCTGAAAAAATGGTGGCCTAGTGGTTAGGGAGTTGGCCCCAGGATTAGAATATCATGGGTTTGAATCCCAGGCCAGTAGGTTGCCCTGAAGTACCCTTGAGCAAGGTACCATCCCTGTCACTGCTCCCTGGGTGCTTTCAATAGCTGCCCCCCTGCTGCACGTATTTGTGTGTGAGTAAAATGCAGAGGTGTGTTGTGCAGTGTGCTCACAATGACAAGAATGGTCACTTTCACTTTTAAAGAGATAAATATATTATAATATATTATTATACATTATAATCTTTAATACATTTATTTATGCCAATTATAACCTAAGACAACCTTCACCTCTACAGCTTTCAGAATTTGATGCGTCTCAAGCCATGGCATTTGACGGCTGTTTCCATGACATGGACAGAGAGCTGAGCCCCTTCCCCCCACTGGCTGACCTCGTGGACCAGCAGGCTTCCTCTCAGGCTTCTACAGTGCCTGACCCCCCACCAGTGCTGGGCACACGGCTGCGGCGCTCGCGGCTGGTATGCTTCCGTCTCAACCTTCTCATGAGCAACAGCTACATTATTGACTCCTACTCCAGGCTACTGTTTCCTCTGGCTTATGTCTTCTTCAACATCATTTACTGGAGCATCTACACTTGAGCCTGGAACTGACTACACCCAGGCCTACCGGTGCATTTAATGGGCCAAAGACTGATCTGATGTTTTTTTTTGTGTCTACTGGTATCTGTCATTGTGGCTGCCTCATGTTGTTGGCTTTACTTTCAATTGCAAGTTTATTAGGTACAAATAATTTTGACGTATCAGAAACACCCAACATAATAGCTTTAAGGTCACTGATTGACGGCCCATTTTTTGCTGCATAATATTCAGCTCCCCTACTTCAGTGACCAGAATCAATGAAACCAAATATTGCATGGATGATCCTCATCCTGTGCTGCATACTAACAGACTAACACAGGTCAGCAGTGGTCTACATCAGCCTCTTTTCATTAGTGGATGATGTATGTGGGTATTTGTTTCTGATAAAAATGGCCATCAGCGGTGCCATCAGGGGCAGCGGTGGCCTAGTGGTTAGGGCGTTAGCCGCATGATCGGAGGATTGGGGGTTCAAACCCCTTCCCAATAGGTTGCCCTGAGGTACCCTTGAGCAAGGTACCGTCCCCATCACTGCTCCCCGGGCGCTTTCAATAGCTGCCCACTGCTGCACGGGTTTGAGTGTGCATGGGTTAAATGCAGAGGTCCAATTTCATTGTGGTTCATGTGTGCTGTGCCGTGACCTTGCAATGACAAGGGTTGTCACTTTCACTTTTTTCACTTTCATCTGTGTATAAGGCATAAATAAGGCAAACTCACTTTGGGGCAGCGGTGGTCTAGTGTGTAGGGACTAGGCCCCAGGACTGGAAGGTTGTGGTTTTGAATCCCGGACCAGTAGGCTGTCCTGAGGTATCCTTGAGCAAGGTACCGTCCCCATCAATGCTCCCCAGGTGCTTTAAATAGTTGCCCCCTGCTGCATGGTGTGCATGTGAAAAGCAGAGGTTGATTTACGGTGTGTCTCACGGTGTGCTGTGCAGTGTTTCACAATGTCATACTAGTCACTTTCACTTCACTGGATGTGACGTGATTACCCAGTTCGTATGGGTAGGGTATTAATACTGACTTAGGATTACATCTTCCATTTGTATAATTCTACTTAAAATATACTGTGACAGGCCAAAAAAAAAACTGCATCATTTGTAATTGAGTTTTTAATTGCATACTATGCAATTAAATATGTAAAACAATTTAAAAGTTCAAATATAAAATTACATTTTACACACAGACACAGCAGAGTGTAAAACTTGCCATAGGTGAATGATGTTTCTAAGTTAATTAAAGTTACAAATTCTCTATGGAAAGCTGACTGAAATGTGGCAAAAAAATAGACCGGTAAATTAGTTTGGTGCCAATCATTACAGACATTATATTTATATATACATTATATTTTTCCATATTTCCTGATCACATCACATTCGACTTTGCAGTCGAAAATATATTTAGGTAACATCACAGCAACTCATTTCTAATGGATCGTTTTCATTCTATCGCTATACTAAAACCTTTAACGTTAGACATTAGGAGTCACACTTTCAAAGTACAGTTTTCCACATTTTCATTTGTTAGTCCATCAGTTCTGTGTGATTTGAGGGGATACACACTCAAGTCTTTTTCAAGACCCTCAACAATGAAAAATGACAAAATACTGCTGCTACTACCAGTAATAATACAAAAAACAAGACTTATTTTTATAGAAACAGTCAAATACATGAACTTGATTGATTTAATGTTTACATAATGGGGCAGCGGTGGCCTAGTGGTTAGGGAGTTGGCCCTGCATCGGAAGATTGTGGGTTCGATTCCCTCAAAAAGTAGGTTGCCCTGAGGTACCCCTGAGCAAGGTACCGTCCCCGTCACTGCTCCCCGGGCGCTTTCAATAGCTGCCCACTGCTGCACGGTGTTTGTGTGCATGGGTTAAAAGCAGAGGTCCAATTTCGTTGTGGTTCATGGTGTGCAGTGCTGTGACCTTGCAATGACAAGGGTTGTCACTTTCACTTTCACATAAGAACATTCCAGTGTAAAAAAGCAGTACATTTAAACCAAAGTCCAAGAAAGGACCTTTAGGAGTTAGAAAAGGTAATCAGATGTTTAAAATTCCTTTTCTGAACAATGCCTTCACTGTGCTTAAAATCTTTAAGCAGCCAGTAATTTGGCACATAATAGGATCATTTTATTCAATTTTGGAATGAAAAGGGTGTCTGCCAAGGGTGTTCCTGCTCTAGTATATTCAGATCTATAAAGTGCTACTTTTTACATTCACTTTAATACAAAACACGAATAAATAAAAATACATGGTTACATTTCAGTCCATTGCCACTGCCAAATTATGAGTTTTGCAGGCTCAGATAAATGCAGTGTTTAATACTGTTTTCTGAAAATTAGGGCTCATTTCACATCCTTCAGCTTCTTCACTTTTTTTCTTTTTAAATTGATGGATGCCCTGGGACATGATAAATATGTACTTAATGAATATTACAAAAGCTGTGGTCTCGATGTTTTGGTCCCTGTTGCTGTATACTGGCCATATTTTCTGTTCGCGTCACCATAATTTTTTATTTAGACTCGTATCTCAGTCAGTCCTACACAGTGGTCTGTGCTGGTTGTTGATCTCATTGAGAACCACATCACCACTGGAGTCCTCCACTGATATGGACCTGCTGTCCTCACTGAATGAGTCTGCAATGAGAAAACAAACAGCAGATTGCTTCAAATAACGATAATCTATGTACAATCTGTCTTAACCCTTGAAGTTGCAATGAAGACAAGCCATGTTAAACAATTTCAGGATGATGAACAACTTTTGATAAAACTGAACACAGCACACTGAGTAAAGCTTAACCTTTTCCTAAAAAGGGGTCTTTACTAAAGAACAATGAACACAAAGAACCATCCTTTCCTAATAATATGCTTCCTTTTTAAAACCAGTCTTATTTAGTACCAAACTTGGTTCTGCTACTATCCGGTCAAAGAACGATTGTTGTTATTCTATAAAAATCTTTTTCCTGATACTACGTAATTTAAGTTGATATTTTGGTCAGACCTCCATGGGATTATGCCAATTTTGTGCAATTTAGTTTTCAAATTTTATAGACTTAAGGCTAAAAAAACTGGTGAAATTGTGTGATAATGATTGCGATAACACAGAAACTGAGTGTGATAAGTGTGATAACACAGAAACTGACAGATGTTTGACTGCGGTATACTCCTGCTGCTCAGTGAGGAGCTTTCTGAGGTGCTCTTGATCTGAGAACTGTGGGATGAGTTTGCTGTGATTATGGAATTCTTCGCGTTGCAGTTGGCTGTCCTGTTCCAGTCTGCAGACAAAACAGAGGACTTTTGTAAGCATTGCACCTGACCTGACATATACAAAAGGTGCAGCAAAAGCACGCTGAGATTGCAGTTTATTAGGGACACCTACCATGCGGTGCACTGGCTTAGATATCATCTGAAAAAGGCCATTTTATTAAAGAACCTTATAGCTTTACGGACAGTAGCCCACATGGCAATCAGCCCCATTGTGCTGAGGAGACAGCAGAGCTTGAAAGATAGTAGAGCTGGAAGTATTTGTCCAAACCCAGTCTCTCATTTACCAAATGGGATGGGGCTGGATTTCAGATATAAAAAAAACTCCCACTAACAGATCTTGCCCTGTGTTGCCCCGTACTATAGTTTTCTACTTATTCTTCCCCAATACACTTATTCCCCTTAAATCTGGCATAATGGGTCAACTTGTGTGGAAATGGAAGTAAAAAAATCAGTTAAAAGCATTTAAATTCATTTTCATCATCCAGAAATATTCTCAGGTGACAATTTCTATAAAAAAAAAAAAGCTATTAAAGCTGTCCATGTTAGGTTTATCTTATAACAGGCCAAATGGAGCGTTTTTTTGTTTTTTTTTTGGTTTGTGTGAAGTCGTACCTGAATTTTCTGCAAGTCTGAACCTGCCACAGCACAGGTAGGTTCGCCACTGTCTGCGTACAGTCTCTTTCATAGCACAGTGGAACACAAAGATGAAAAAGCCTTTGAGAGAGAAACAGAGAATATGTTGTTTTTGCTAATCACATATGTCTTTGTTATAAGCCACGTGTTTTATTTGCTAAACATTCTGACCCTGTAGAGAATTGCAGATGGTGAAGAGGTACATGAAGGCCAGGTTGACGGGGCCCCATGCGAAAAAAGCGAAGCCCCAAGTGAGTCCAAGCAGGATGGTCAGGCCAGTGATGCTGCGCAGGTCCTTTAGCCCACTGCGATACTGGTTATTGTGAGAGTTCTGACTTTTGATGCGCCTCAGCTGGATCATCACCACCACAAATATAATAAGATTGAACACGAAGATCACACAGAAGTAGGCCACCACAGCCACGTAGAAGGCGATGTTGTTCGTCAGCCAGCAGCTAAAATAAAACACATCTATTAAACAAAGGTCTTCATTTTGATTCTCCGTACATAAATATTCTAAAGAATTTATTTTCCATCACCCATGTTATTGCATATGCAACATTGTTAAAAATCAATGAGAATAAATGGCCACCAGCTGGAATACAATGATCTAAATTGATTATTACTATCTGCCTTTCATGGTTAGCCATATTTGCATGTTTGGTTAATTCCTTTAAGGAATTAAATGGAAAAAATGAAAAAAGTGAAAGTGACAACCCTTGTCATTGCGAGGTCACAGCACAGCACACCTGAAGCACAATTGGACCTCTGCTTTTAACCCATGCACACAAACACCGTGCAGCAGTGGGCAGCTATTGAAAGTGCCCGGGGAGCAGTAACGGGGACGGTACCTTGCTCAGGGGTACCTCAGGTCAACCTACTTGTGAGGGAATCGAACCCACAATCTTCCGATGCGGGGCAACTCCCAAACCACTAGGCCACCGCTGCCCAAATGATGCTAAATAAAGAGTCTAAGCATACAATTTCATCAGGATTGATTTATTTACCAACCATCAGGTTCTAACTTACAATTTATCTGTACTGCCATCTGTATACTTTGCATATTGAACAAAGCCATAGTTGTTTTTGTCCACAGCAATCACAATGATGACGACCAGCAGCGGTACACCTGAAATGCATTAACACAGCAGAACACCAATGAACTACGCAATTAGAACCTCTTCATCTTCTCTTCATCTGTATCTTACATGCTTCTTTCCAGAAACCTACCCCATCCTATCAATGTGAACTTGAGAACGTATCGGGACATGTAAGTGTTGAAGACCTTGACGATGGTTAGGTACAGATGCAAGGCTTCCAGACCCATCCATGAGAAGGAGACAAGGAGAAAATAGTGAAGGAAGAAGGCAGTGGAGATGCAGAGGCCTAAATTTTCGAAAAGGGCCAACCATGAGTCCAGCAGGAAGACAAGGTTCAGCAGCAGAAGCGCAAAACACAGGTTGATCAGGATCTTAGAAGGGATGTCCCTCCGGATTTTCCTAGGGTATTGATGGAAAACAGAATTAATGCCTTTTCATCAACATACTAGTTAAAGTGCCCGGGGAGCAGTGATGGACACAGTACCTTGCTCAAAGGTACCTCACAAACCACTAGGAAACCTCTGCCCTAATAAAAATGTAGTTATAATTTTTTTATATACATTCTCAAACACACCCGGATCAGTTCCTTAATGTATCTGAGAAGGGAAACTATCAAACACCAGTCCTCCAGGACCAGAATCAGAATAAAAAACAGGAACGGTGCATGCCTCGCCATAACATCAGGCTAATATGCTAGCAGTTGTCACGGATGAGGTGTTTTGTGCACGATAGAGGGCGCTCTGTTCTGACTGAACACACCTGAGCTAATGAAGGCACAGGTGTGTTTCATTGGGGCTGACTATTTAAGCCCCGATGAGTCAGAACAGAGCGCGGCTCATTTGTTAGGCTTTGCCTACACGCTGTGGTGGTCTGGTATCTGGTATCTGGTATCTGGTATCTGGTATCTGGTATCTGGTATCTGGTATCTTGGTTTAGGCTGCAGGTCCTTGATTTTAGTTAAGAACTGCAGTCCTTTGTTTTGTTTTGTAAATATAGCTAATAAAGTTACGTTGCGAACTCCTGGCTCAGCATTGGCGTCCTCCCTGAACCCCGCCACTGTTACAGCAGTGTTGTTTAGGAATCATTTCTTTCACTGCATTCACACAAATCACATCAGTTCTTCCAAACAATATGGAATAATTGTCCAACTCACTCAAAAAACAGATAGGAGAGGAGAGTGACAGCGAGGAACATAGCAGAGATGCCACAGCCGATGTAAGTGATGAAGGTGAGGATGGTGTTCTGCACTGGATTAGTAACTCCCTCTGCGGAGAAGTCCTTTATAAATGAAAAAAATAATCATTAAAAATATTGCACTGTATGTTGATATCAAACATTCCCCTTGAGCTTTCTTACGCCTTGTTAAACTGTATTAGAATTAATATAACTGCGCTGTAAAATCATAGACTGTTTTAATCTGTGGACTGGGTGAGTGGCCAAGCCTGCATTAAAAACAGTTTCAACCAATATCACAGTTCAAGATTTTTCAATAATATACATTTCTCCTCTGTGTGGCTGATTTAAGTGTTTCCAAATACTCCTAAGATAAAAATTAAATAGTGTCTAGAATGAAGAACAGAGCTGTAAATGATTCTGATCGCTGCTACTTCAAAGATTTGCGTAACTATACCGCTGAAGAGTTCAAACTAAGATTCTGTATATACAGCTTTTTAAGTATGATAAAAATAACAACTCACATTTATACATTTCAGATATTGATCATCCAGCGGCACTATTTCTTGTATATAAAAAGCCCACACATACAAGTGTTTGACACTAAGTAGACTTCTTCCATGTTTTTAAAGACTTGCAGTATAAAGTGCCTCATGTCCTGATTTTCAGCACAACTCAGCAACAAGATGCTGTTGTATATTTTACACCTATATGTTCCCTTTTGTTTCTATTTATCTATGATTTGCACTTCGTGCTCACCATTAGCACAGCAAAGCTGGTCAGGTGGTTGCAGCTGCACACGGTCTCAAGTGTGCTGGTGTTCATCACAGCACATCCCGAATCGTTCCAACCTCCACTTCCTTCCAAAAGGACCATTTATACATATATAACTATATTCAAGTGTATATACAAGTAATATATTAAGTGATTCCTTTAGGTCAGAGTGCAAATTCCAAAATACTTTACTGAAACAAAGATAACATAGAAAACGAATCCAAGTAATGGGACAATGATAAAATTCTGCTTTTAAAGGATCTGATGATGAATGTCTTACCATTTTTTTTATGGTCCCAGAAAACACACGTGACATTTTTCTGTGGGAGAGGAGAGAGGGATGAGAAAGGCAGCAGTGCAGGGAGAGGCAGCGTGTGTAAAAGTGAGTGCACTCACCACTACAGAATTCTGTTTATTTTTCAGAGTAAAAACCACGTTGTCCTTCAGCCCCATGATGGACAGGTTGGCTACGGTAGCCCCAAGAACAGGGCTGTTGTACATCCAAGTTTTTCCCGAATTTGTTTTGTCCTGCAGATGTTAATTAAAAAGACAACGGAAATGTGAATCTATTCATGTCGTCCCTGTTGTGGCCAAAGTTCCTGCTAAAACCAGAAGTCCAGTTTTAAACCTTTTTTAAACAACGCACATTGATTACAGATCCAATAGAAATGTCACATACATTTCTAGCGGAACAATTAAATTCCCATTTGAGTTTTTTTGTTTCAATAGCATTCGTTGCCGTCGTCTTATTTCTGTTAACTTTATTGGAGGAGAGATGTTTTCTTTGTTTTACTGTGTATTTTCAAAAGGAGTAAAAATCTCAGCGAATGAAATATTAATCATAAAAAGATATTAGATGAAAAAAAGTTGGGTTGTTTTGTGCACTCCATTTCTGTACCTGGAAAAGGGTGCTCTTATTAAAGAAAGTGAACAGAATCCTCGTTGCCTGCTGCTGCTCCTCTGAGGTGAGGTTTGATGTCAGAGATGCAGGGAGTGTTATTGAACCCAGGTGGATAGAACTGCTTACAGACCTTCTTCTCCTGCGTTTAACCTGAGTCTATGTTGAATCACACACAGACACACACAGACACACAGACACACAGACACACACACACACACACACACACACACACACAAACACACACACACACACAGAGCACACAAATGCAGACATACGATGCACACGTTCACACACGCATGTTAAGAGCAGCATAGGGCAGGTGGTCTTCCTGTCTTCTTACCCTTTCTTTCAGAAAAGGTAGGCTGTAAATTAGGCTGTATAATAAAATTTTGTTTAATAAACATTCGATTTCATCAGGAGTGTTCACAGTGTTTTACACAAGCAGTGTGCAGTGCAGTATTACATAGTCTCACTCTTTCAGCCAGTCTCAAAAGAACTTGACCTTAGATGTTTACTGATGGTTTAAACAGCATTCGTTTTAAAGATGCTGGGCAAATTTACACAATACTTGAGGATCATGCTTTACCTGTAAGGTCACTGTGTCTGAGACTGTGAATGATGTTCCCATGAAGTTGATTCCATCGATTTTTTTCACCGTCAGGACAAGCGAATCCGTTTTTATGGTCATTGTTTCGTTCGGAAAGACGAGCTTCAACCCCAATGTGTCCACAGCCATGATCAAGCTGGCAAAGACAATACAGAGTGAGCATTAACCAAACTCTCCCCCAAATTCTCTTTTTTTTTCTTTTCACTTTTGTGTTTCCAGCTCTGGAGGTTCCCTTACCGGTTGGACAAAGAAGCCTCAATGCCTGAATTGTCAAGGAGCTTGTCAAAGATGGACAGCATCGTCTGACCCATGTCAAGGCTGATGTTGGGTAAGGACAACAAGTCCTCCAGATGACTGACTACTTGTTCCATCTGAGATGTATTTAGGTTGGACAAATCTTTCTTTATAGTCTGGTTTAACACCACATTAGCTTGAGCAACAGCCATTGTTGTAGTTTCTGCAATATGAGGTGAATATTTTACTTCATAATAAACATGCGATAATAAAGCATTCCAGATCAGCAGATATTTTTTAACCCAGAATAAAACTACAGCTGTTGGTTCAACAGCAAAAATGAATCATTTTTTCTGCTATGTTTAACTGCAGAGGAGTATAGATGGGTAGTATTGTCTTCAGACAGCACCATGCTGTACTGTACTATTTAGAGTTGCTGCATATTGTTTAAATACTTCTTTGATGGACTACGCTGCAGTAGTTACCAAGGGAGTTCGGCAAACTATCCTGAACTACCCTAAAATCTGCATGAGTGTGAGGCAGCGGTGGCCTAGTGGAGTCGGCCCTGGACTGGAAGATTGTGGGTTCGATTCCCTCACCAGTAGGTTGCCCTGAGGTACCCTTGAGGAAGGTACCGTCCCTGTCACTGCTCCCTGGATGCTTTTGATAGCTGCTCCCTGCTGCACATGTGTATATGGGTGAAACGCAGAAGTTGAATTTCGTAGTGTTGTGCTGTGCTGCATTTCACAATGACAAGAATAGTCCCTTTCACCTATCCTAACACCATGACCTTTCACCCTTTGTATTTTTAGAGGCTTTGTATTTGTGGTTTCAAATACATCCTCAGTTTATTTCAATTACATCCACTAGCAAGGACCCAACCATCTTTAAAGATTACAACACTAAGGAAAAGAAATAATCTGTGGGTCAGAGATTGAACAGATCAATGAGAAGCAACTCTGTGGTCTCACCTGTTTTTTTGGTTGAGCTTGTTGGTTGATCTTGATTGGTGTCTGCAGTAGTTTCAAGTGATTTCCAGACCTTTTCAGTGGTGGCAGAGGTGGGCTGGGCCAAGTTGCCCTGAGGGTCTGAGATGCTGTGTGGGCTGGATGTCCTATTAATAAAAGGGTCTGAGGAGCTAAACGAAGGAGCTAATTTCATATTAATTGTGGGAGAAGTTTTATGACCTTTGTCAGTGGAGTTTGCAGTAACATTATTTAGGAAAGCCACCTCTGTTATGGTACTCCTCATTTCTGTGGAAGGTTTTGTAGTGGTAGGATGGGAGGTTGCAATACTATGTGCTGTGTTTAGCAGAACTGTGGTACTGGATGCTGATGAATTCATAGGATGTTCTGTTGTGTTGAACTCTGTTATGTTTAACAGGTCTTGAGTATTTAGTCTGAAATCTTTCTTGTTTGAAGTGCTACCACAAATCACCGAAGCAGTTGTGTTAAACTGGGTCGTACACTCTTCAGCGGTTGTCAGATTAGTTTGTGTTACATTTGAACTGAGATGAGTTTCAGGGTTAGTTGGTGTTACTGTTGGTGCACTGGTTTCTATGTCTGCACTACTGTTTTGTGTGACACCAGAACTGGATAATGTAGCTGTAGGTTTGACTGTAGTATTGACTGGTAAAACTGTACTGGATGTTGTTACTGGTGGTGTACTGGTTTCCATGACTGTACTAGCGTTTTGTGGAACCACAGAGCTGGATAATGAAGCTGTTTCATTGTAGGATGTCACTGTTGGACTGAGTGGAATAACTGTTGTATTAAGTGGTTTAGCTGCACTGGGTGGCGATATAACTGTCACGTTAAAGGCTGTCACTTCAGGACCGAGTGATATGCCTGTAGTTTTGAAAGGAGTAGCTGTATGGGATGGTGTTACTGTTGGTGCACTGGTTTCTATGTCTGCACTAGTGTTTTGTGTGACACCAGGACTAGATAATGTAGTTGTAGGTTTGACTGTAGTACTGACTGATAAAACTGTGTTGGATGGTGTTACTACTGGTGCACTGGTTTCCAGGACTGCACTACTGCTTTCTGTGACAGCAGGACTAGAAGAGATAGCTGCTTCCTTGAAGGCTGTCACTTCAGGATTGAGTGATATGACCGTAGCTTTGAAAGGTGTAACTGTACTGGATGTTGTTACTGTTGGTGCACTGGTTTCCACGACTGCACTAGTGTTTCGTGGGACCACAGAGCTGGATAATGAAGCTGTTGCATTGTAGGATGTCACTGTTGGACTGAGTGGAATAACTGTAGTACTAAGTGGTTTAGCTGCACTGGGTGGTGTTACTGTTGGTGCAGTGGCATCTTCGACCTCACCACTGTTTTGTGTGACACCAGGACTGGATAATGTAGCTGTAGGTTTGACTGTAGTATTGACTGGTAAAACTGTACCGGATGTTGTTACTGTTGGTGCACTGGTTTCCACGACTGCACTAGTGTTTCGTGGGACCACAGAGCTGGATAATATAGCTGTTGCATTGTAGGATGTCACTGTGGGACTGAGTGGTTTGACTGTAGTATTGACAGGTATAGCTATGTTGGATGGTGTTACCATTGGTGCACTGTTTTTTGTAACTTCACTATTGTTTTGTTTGACCACAGAACTGGATAATATAGCTGTTACATTGAAGGATGTCACTGTAGGATTGACCAGTTTGACTGTTGAACTAAATGCCGTTTTGTTTTTACTGGGAGATGGGGTAGCACTGGGTTCTTTAACTGTACTTTGGGTTGACATGACCTCAACACAAGTTGTAATACAGTTCTCATTTAGAAGCACAGACAGCACCTGACCCTTCCCACTGTGGAAAAAAAAATAATACTCTTAAAAATTGAAGTCTAAATTGAATCTAAACATTATCATACATATTAAGACAATTTACCCAAAGCGCACTGGTATGTGTTGTTATTCATATGTCGGCTAATCACAATAATACATATGGTATGTCTTGCCTGACAGCAACACTAACCATGCAAACTGGGAGGTGGAAGACATCCAGTTTAAATCACAGAACTGTTTAGCCCTGATGTTTGCAAATACACATGTGAAGGTTGAGTTAAACTCATTAAGAGTATCACACAGAGCTGAGGAGGAAGAGAGAGTAAAAATGACTTTAGATGTGCAAAACATTACTATCTAAAACATAAAATTACATTAAAACTCTTTCATGTTTAAGTTTTATGATATTTCAGTTCTTACCTAATCTAGGGACTGTGTCATCATAGCTGATGAAGGAGTTGGACTGCATTATGGCTGCCACTGCCACACTGACTGTGCAGATATCTAGAGCCTTCTGGAGTCTGTGTGCTTCCTACAAACAAATAAATACATGCTTTCACTAGGCAGCAAAAAGAATATGGACATCTTCGACAACTGAATAAACTCTGATAAAGATGTTCACCTGATAGTTACGTGAAACATTACACAGAGCCCTGTAAGAAAAGAGCATTATTAAACATAGAAATATTAAACATAGAAATAAACATAGAAGCATACATAGAAAAAGCTTTGAATTGGGGTTGTCTGATTTGGGATACTCACAGCAAGATTTTGGAGTTGCAGGGACACTCCAGCTGGGTCACCTAATAAGTTCAAAAACACTGAATTTAAGACACACATTTGATGTTACTCTTTGTCATGTTTTTGCATTCTGCCCTCACCTGGTTACATAACAAGGTGCAAGGTGTGCTTCATTCTAAAGGTATATAGTTGCAGGGAGTCAGGGCAGAGCTCTTGGTCATTGTTCATTCTTTGTGTCGTTCTGGCCTTTGTTTTTGCTGGTTTGCATGAATACTGTGTTTGGTTCATGCTTGTGTTTCTGATTTTTAGCCCTCTCCATAATCCCAACTCCACATTTGCTGTCCACATGTTCTTTCAAAACCACCATGATTGACAGAATGACTGACCAAATCATGGATGTGGCAAGTTGGGATTTGGTTCATGACCTGTTCGAGGGGTAATAATAGACTGGCTGGGATGTGGAGATGAAGCAGACCTGCAGGAGGGTCACTAGGTTCTCGACCAGCTCAAGCTAGCACTCTTATTATTAGATAATAAGCCAGCTGTCTGAGTTCTTTTCCACTATCCTGGAGGAGTACCAGCAATCATCCAGCCAGACTTAATAGGGAGATGCTGCAGAGGTCAGAACATCCTCCATCAGCCCTTGAGTCTCCAACACTTGCACTGCTTGGCTGTGCTACCCCAATGACTTCAGCTAACTGCGACCATAGGCAAGCATGTGCTTGCAGCCAGGACACGCTCCCGCTTGCCAGAGATAGTCAGCAGGACACACTACCTGAGACTCTAAGCACTCAGCTGGGACTGAACCTGTCACTTTGGAGTGCGTGCCTCAGCTAATGCACCTCATCTCCACTTCAGTGCACTTCACCACCAATGTCCATGGAATATGCTCCAGAGACTCCAGCACAGAGAGTGCCCCCAACTGGTTGGGAGGACAGCTGACAGTTACAGGCTCCTGCTGTGGCCCTGCACGGGTTGGGACTCCCCCAGCCGGCTTGGACCCATTCCATGGCTAGCCATCCAGTCTACCCTTTCGTGGCTGGCCTTCCTGTTTTCCCTGTGCTGGCTCTGACGTATCCTGTTCCCCCTGCATTGACTCAGACTCCTCCTGTTCCCCTTTCACTGGCTGTTGAGGAGCTTGCAGGGCCTCCAGCACCATTTTCTGCAGGGTCCCCAGGTGGGTTGTCACCATGGTAGTTGTCCCCTGGCCTAACAATGGCTCCTCTTATTCATTGGTTGCATGTTCAACATTGGCACTCGACACACCTCAGGAGGCCGGTTAGTCTTTGTTGCTGGGCCCTGGTCTGACACCAGCACTCACTTTGCCACAGGAGGCTTGCTCATCTTTGTTGCTGGCTCCTGGTCCCCTTTTGTCACCTCAGGAGGGTGGCCCCTGCACCCCTTCAGGAGGGATGCTCATCATCACCAACAGCTCTTATGCCCCTTTAGGAGTGCAGCTCGTCTTCACTGCTGGGTCCTCAGGAGGCCGACCCCCCATGGTCACTGGTTCCTTCATTCCTTCAAGAGGGCAGTCTGTGCCCTGTGTCCTGTTCTGCATCTGCTTCCCTGTTCCATCCTGTGTCCCTGTCCAGCCCAATGTCTTGCCCCACATCCATCCCCATGTCTCATCCCATGTTTGCTCCTTGGTCTCACCCTATGTCTATTCCCCTGACTGCTCCCATGGCCCAGGCCCTTGGCTGTACCATGGCCTAATCCTTTCACCATTCTGCATCCCAAGCATGTCCCTTGTATGCCCCTGGTAGTGGGCTCAGTCACGTGTGACACTCTTCTAGTGTCTGTTATTATTTTTTGTGTTCAAAAAAATGTTACAAGTGACCTGATTATTTTTGAAAGAAGTCCTATTTCATGTGGCTTTTTGCCATTTTGCAGAAAATATGAATAAGGCTGATGTTTTTTTATTCTATAGTATGATTATTTCTCTTCACTGTACTCACTGTGTCCTTAATATTGTTGAATGCAACATTATGCCTGCTGATGTTCAGCCTAAATGCAAAAACTGCTCCTGAAAAAGTGAACAGTAGAACATGAAAAGGCCCTCAACAGCATATAGTTCAAGCTTCAAACATGAAAAGGAGTTTTCTGGTAGAAATGTCTGATCATATGGTTGATACTTACCATGACAAAGCTGTGCCTTTTTATCATTCAGCCCTTGAAGAATGAAGCTACCCTTGTATAAGCTGGTGAAGAAAACATAGGACTGGTTATGATCAGGTAGGTCTTCCTGAGGTATTAAACCAATATCCCAGTCAAAACCTAATTTTGGAGCGAAAGTGTGGCAATGGGAAGAACATATGCCTTACCATGTGATAGTGATGGGTTCCTGTGCTTTACAGATTTCAGATGTAGGCAAAGAGCTATTGCAATATACAAAACCATCTCCAGAGGGCAACATAGGTTCACATGGGCACACGTGTTTTCCTGCGGAGATAAATCGAGAGTGCTGCTGCAGTGCATAATCAATGGTCCATTTGACTGGAGTGTTATTGTGGGTCATTGGAGAATGATTGATCACCTCTTACCCAGAGTCTCTTAATAAACTTTATAAAGCACATAAATAATTCATTAGAATAAAGGCTATCTTTGGTCTCACATACCCACTCTATGCACCTTGCCCAGTAATTCCACATGGAAAAAATCATCTCTGCTCTTGTTCTGGAGGAGCTGCCTAATGGAACATGTGTCCATGGGCTGGCATAAAAGAAGGAGAATGCTACAGCTGGTGCTGTGATGAAGAGAGCAGCAGATATTTGCTTAATTAATCACTTTGTTTGCTCTTTTGACACTCAGTCTTGGTCAGGGGTTATGTTCACAAAATTAATATATATGTTTGCAACTTACTTGGAACCTTTTATTTCTTCACATTGCACATCCTATAAAAAAACAACAACATGTATTTCAATCATACTCTATAACGACCAAACTCTGAATGTGTTCATAACCAACAACTTACCTGCTGTTTAACTGTGGAGTTGAAAAGTTGTGAAAACTGATAGAGCAGGATAGAAAAACACAAAGTTAGGAGGAAAATAAATGCATAAATGCTTTGTTCTGTACAATAACATTACAATGTGCACACACCCAGGCCTCAACATTTCCCAAACTCCAATTGGCTTTGACATCCTGGACACTGACAAACATCCAAAAGTAAAATGCTAGAGAGAGAGAGAGAGAGAGAGAGAGAGAGAGAGAGAGAGAGAGAGAGAGAGAAAGAGTTTTTAATCTAGAAAAAATAAAAACGTGAAGTCTGTGATACTACTGCTATGACTACTCCAAACATTTACTAGTAATATTTTTAGTTAATTTATGTATTTGTGTTGTATTTAAAAAATATATTTTCTTGCCTTGGTTGTCATTGAACTGAGAAATGTTGCACTGCAGCATCACTGGTGATTCTGGAAAGAGTAAAATGCTGTATTTGAAATGAGATCAATGAGGTGAAACTCATTAACAATAATGTCAGATTAATTCATTGTTTTCAATTTAAAAAATGTCATTATTGAGTTCTTTTCATATATATCCTGTAATAATATCTGTAATTTTCTTTAACACAGATAACCTACATTTTCTGGCTTATGACATCTGCATACATATAATTCATGATAAATTCCCAAACCCTATCCTTTATAGAACTAAACAGGTCCTTTTTGGTCCCTGTTCCATTATATATAGATACTTATAGTCTCCAAGAAGGTATGAAGATATTCTATACACACACACACACATATATATATATACATATATACATAGTTGCAGTTTTGTAGATGATACTGTGGTGGAAAGGTTTTTGCTGTTAGCAGTTGTTTCCTCATGGTCCATTGTACTAGCCTCTGTGAGGGCAAGAGATGTAAATGTAGGTGTGCGGGTCACTTCAGAAACAGTAAAGCCTGTGGAGCTAAAGACTTCATCTTCTGTTGGGAACAAGGCATTATTCTGCATGCTTGATGCACTTTTAAAATAGACTATGGGTGAGGCAGGAGAAGAAGTAGGAGTTGAAAATCTATTCACAGCAGTAGTCATTGGGATGGCAGCTCTGTCATTAGGAGTGGATGCAGACGTGCGATGAGCAGTTGTAGTTGAAGCTGCAGTTGTGGTAGTAACTGTGGTTGCAATGTTAATAATAGCAGATGCAGATGTAGTTTTAAAAGGAGCTGTAGTTATGGTGGTAACTATGGTGGGAACAGTTAATGAAGTAAAAAGAATAGTTGCAGGTAGACTTGTGGGTGTGCTGTTAACTATAGAAGTAGTACTTGTAGATGTGGTCGCTGCAGTAGCAAAAGCATCAGTAGTATCTGTGGTGTTAACTACAGGAATAGGAATATGTGTAGAAGTACTGAGCATAACATCTCCAGATACACTCTTATTAATAATCATTGTAGTTGCAGGCACACTTTCAGATGCAGCTACAGATGTGGTTGCTGTGGCCGGAGGAACGGCAGTAGGAGTAGTATTTGTAGTGATAACACTGATAGTGGGAGTAGATGAAGTATTATTAAACATCACAGCTGCAAGCACACTTTCAGATGAAGCTGTTGATGTTGAAATTTGAATCATGGATATAGAGTCAGCAGCAGTGCTGTTTTTATTGTTAACTATGATAGTAGGAGTAGATGTGCTAGAATTTAGGGGAGCAGTTGTAGGTAGACTTGTAGATGTGGTTGCTGTGGCTGCAGGAACAGCAGTAGCAGTAGTATCTGTAGTGTTAACATTGATAGTGGGAGTAGATGAAGTATTACTAAAGAACATAGTTGCAGGCACACTTTCAGATGCAGCTGTAGCTGTAGAAATTTGACCCGAAACCATAGGATTAGTTATAGAAGTAAGACCTATTGATGTGACGGTAGCTGTGTCTGTTGTAGAAATCTGACATGTAGCCATAGGGTAAGCTGAAGAAGCAAGACTCATAGATGTGATGGTAGCTGTGTCTGCAGTAGTGGAAGCACTTGAAATACCTGTGGTGCCAAATATGTTAGTAGGAGCTGATGTAGTTGCAGTAAGAGGTTCAGTTGTAGGTAGACGTGTAGATGTGGTTGCTGTGGCTGCAGGATCGGCAGTAGCAGTAGTATCTGTAGTACTTGTAGATGTGGCTGCTGCAGTAGCAAAAGCAAAAGTTGTATTTGTGGTATTAACTACAGGAATAGGAATAGGTGTAGAAGTACTGAGCATAACATCTCTAGATACACTCTTACTACTAAACATTGCAGTTGCAGGCAGAATTTCAGATGCAGCTGCAGCTGTAGACATTTGATTCGTAGACATAGAGTTAGTTGTAGAGGTAAGAATCATAGATGTGATGGTAGCTGTGTCTGCAGTAGTGCCAGCATTTGTAATGTTTGTGATTCCAAATCCATTCGTAGGAGTTGATACAGTTGCAGTTAGAGGTCCAGTTGTAGGTTGACTTGTAGATGTGGTTGCTGTGGCTGCAGGAACAGCAGTAGCAGTAGTATCTGTAGATGAAGTACTGCTAAACATTGTAGTTGCAGGCACACTTTCAAATGCAGCTGTAGCTGTAGAAATTTGACCTGAAGCCATAGGGTTAGTTGTAGAAGTAATTGCAGTAGTGGCAGCATTTGTAATGTTTGTGTTTCCAAGTCCATTCGTAGGAGTTGATACAGTTGCAGTTAGAGGTTCAGTTGTAGGTAGACTTGTAGATGTTTTTGTGTTGGCTGCAGGAACGGCAGAAGTAGTAGTATTTGTAGCATCAACATTGACAGTGGGAGTAGATGAAGTATTACTAAACATCATAGTTGGAGGCACACTTTCAGATGCAGCTGTTAATGTTGAAATTTGACTTGCAGCTATAGAGTCAGCAACAGTGCTGTTTTTGGTGTTGCCTATGATAGTAGGAGTAGATGTACTAGAATTTAGAGATTCCATTGCAGGTAGACTTGTAGATGTGGTTGCTGTGGCTGCAGGAACGGCAATAGCAGTAGTGGTTGTAGTGTCATCTTTTATAGTGGAAGTAGATGAAGTACTACTAAACATTGTTGCAGTAAGAGGTTCAGTTGTAGGTAGACTTGTAGATGTGGTTGCTGTGGCTGCAGGAACAGCAGTAGCAGTAGTATCTGTAGTGTTAAATTTGATAGTAGGAGTGGATAAAGTACTACTTAACATATTCAAACTTTCAGATTCAGCTGCTGCTGTAGACGTTTGACTTGTAGATGTAGAGTAAGCTGTAGTAGTCTGATCTGTAGATGTGGTGGTAGCTGTGTCTGTAGTGGCAGCGCTCATTATATTTGTCATACTATCTCTGGTTGCTGAAGCTGCAATAGAGGCCGTTCCAGTAGCATTTGTATTTTTTGTAATAAGAGTATGTTCAGGATAACTAATCATATCAGCCGTAGACACATTTGAAGAAGTTGTTGTAGCTGTAGAAGTTTGACTCTGGGTTACACCAGTAGTATTTGTGAAGGTTACTATATTAGTAGGAGTAGGTGTAGTAGTAGTAGTTAGTGTAGCAGTTGTAGGAAGACTTGTAGATGTGATGGTTGCTATGGCAGCACCAGTAGAATTTGTGAAGGTAACTATGTTAGTGGGAGTAGATGCAGTAGTAGTAAGAGGAGCAGTTGAAGGTTGGCTTGGAGCTGTGGAAGAAGCTGAGAAAGTAAAATTTGTAAATGTAATGATTGCTATAGCTATAGTAGTGGCTGTACCAGTAGTATTTATTCATTTGGTGGTATTAACCAAATGTTGAAAACTCACCTGTAGTTGGGTCAGTAGCTGTTTTAGTAAGACCTGAAGTTGTGGTGGTTGCTGCAGTAAATCTAGTAGTGGTAGGTAGATTAGGTGGAGTTGTAAGAGTGCTGGTATCTATGGAGGCCATGGTAATAGGTGTAGATATAGTAGTAGGTGTAGAAGATGTTGGAACTCTTGTAGAAAGAGTCGTAGTTGTGGTGATAGTTGCTATAGAATTTAAAGCAAAGATGATTACATGTTGACAGCAAAAACTCGGTCAAGCTAACTTCAAATAGTAGAGATACTACACTGAACTACACGTGAAACAAAATCATTTGCATACACATTGGCCACCCAAACATCTGTACATAAAACTGCCTTTGATATAATACAATAGTGGCTACTGCTCACTTACTTTGCTGTCGAGGTGAACTCACTGCAGCAGAGATGAGAGCCAGCGTGGAAAGAAATGGAGATGAGAGAAGAGAGGGATCAAACTAACAAGCATGCACTCAAGGTGGCTCATCTTGCAGCTATGTATTATCTAAAAGAGAGTTTGATTCTATGGTGCTGATGCAGAATTTACCTCCAGTTGAGGGGAATTCCCGCGATGTCATACTGGTGGTCACTGTAAGAGAATCAACCAAGGCATCAGTCGTGTCCCTGAGACAAGTATTCAGAGATCACAGCATGAAAAAAATACATGAGAATTCTAACACTAGGTTAACATGCATGGTTAGTAAATGACTAGATTTTTCTCTCACCATTTGTAGAAGCTGGAGAGCCTGCATGACGCTTGACTCGTACAAGGCCTAAATGCTTTTGCATGCCTACAGGAAGGTCAGAGATAAAGAAAGAAGAGGAGCTCTTTCTACTATGAAAGTATGGGGTGCACTAATCATTTTTTTAAATCACGAAGAGAATATCATTTCCTTTTTAGTCTCCAATTTTTTAAGCATACCGGCTGAAAAGCAGATCTAAACCATGCATCACACATCCATTTTTGAAGGCCAGAGTAATGCAGATTTCACAGGTTTACACATTGTCTATAAATAAAGATTGAATTTAGAACATCTCTTTCTGCCATTGGATTTTGAATTATAAAATAATAAAGAAGCCAAGATAGTAGCAGATAGTATGTCAGTTTGTAGAGCTTACACTGAGAAAGGTGTCTGTTGCCTCATCTGTCACCTGTTCTTTTGTTCTCTGATCTTCTTGGCTCATATCACTAATCCTGTCACAGTATCATTGCATCTTGAATCAGAAGATGTCAATAGCTGACAAGTCAATAGCTGATCATTGGTGAAAATTTCACACAGTGATGTTTAAAGGTTTATTCCAGCAAATTAAGTGTGAACAAAATTTGACCTGAAGTATTCATTCAATTTATGCAAACTTCTTATGACCGAAGCTGCACATTCTCTGCTTTAATTCTTCACATGCTCAGACAAGATTGAGTAGTTTGACGGTATACTAGACTGTGGTCAAAGCATTTAAACAAACCGCAATTAAACAAGACACTGTTAATCAATTATTTATTATTATTATATGTAGGAACATCAACCCTGGCCAGTTCTGATTGTGCACCCCTACTGACAGTAGTCTAAACATCCATTCCATGAAATGGATGAAAGTGTTAAAAATAAATAAACTGGCATCCTTCATGCATCATATGCTATTCATATCAAGATCATGCAATTAATGCACCATTAAATTCTAGAGAAAGTGAAAGAGAGAGAAAGAGATGCTCCATGCTTGTGTATGTATGCTGAAGTCAGCCATCCAGCCTAACATTGCTGTATGCCACGGTTACCACACTCACCACATTGCAGCGTGTCATCCCGGACCCTGGCCTGGGGTCGGGTGATCCCCCACATGCGTGAGTCCCAGCCCACAATTGTCCCATCCTCGCAGGCCCCATGAGGCAACACGTTGTCCCAAACTCGAAACATGTACAGCTCTATGGTGGCCTGAGTGACCCCAGGGGAGGCATCTTGTGGCTGGCAGCCCAGCAGAAGGATCCCATTTGGTGGGGTTGCCCGAGCAATGACTGTACGGTGCTGTGGGTTCGGGTTGCCACTAACCTCTAGGCTAAAGCTGTTTTGCAGAGCGTCGCGGCGCAGGCACAGCTTGTACCATTGGGCAAGTGACAGCTGCACAGGAAAACGGTGCCGCACACCCAGCAGCCATGCATAGAGGGCGCTGTCATCTCCCTGCAGGGCCAAGTCATAGTATGGTGAGCGGGGTGACCTGTAGCTGAATGCCGTCCACTCACCCGCGGTCATGACATGCATGTCCACACACACTGTCATCTGGAAGAGCAGTGGCAATGCCCAACTGTCCTGCAGTGTCCAGTGGTCAGCACAGCCCTGCAGAACAGCTTTGGAGTCACTCATGAAATAGCTGCCCACTGGGGAGAGACAGAAAATGCTTGATTCACAGTCATGGTGGCTGAAACTACCCTTAAATTGAAATGAATGAAACTGAATTAATCAAGAGAAAGAGAGATCATAATTCGTTGTGAGCGATGCACCCTGCACATTAACCATTTAGCTTGTGCATGTCACTTCGCATTCTGTCACCAATCGCACCATGAATGTCAACTAGCCCTTTTCCTAGAGACAGAGAGCCAAGAATAGCTAGTCTCCTATTCTCTCTCCAGGGCTGAGCCCAACTACAGCCCCGTGGGCCTCTTGTTGGCCTACCGACCTAACAAGACTAACAGGTTGCCCCACCACAGACCACTGAAAGCACTGCTGCAATATAGCCAAGGTGGGTTGAGAAGCCAAAACCTAGACTTAGTTTCAGTGAAATAACACTAGGTTAAGTTAAGATAGCCAAGTGCACTCATTACCTAATCATTACCTAAGGACTTAGTTAAAACGCAGCTGAATTTCTTGGAATTTTCTCTTTTTTAGTGTCCTTATGGTCCTGACGGAAGCGTGGGTTAATATACAAGTGAAGCATTCCTTCATTTGTATATTAACGGCAAACCACAACAGCCAGTTTAAACTGCATTCTTGTCAATTTTTGCTGCTGAACCCACCCGGCGTCTTTTGTGTTTTGTATTGCTGCCAAAACGGGCCAACCTGCGGGGTCTGTGCACTACATCCTTGACTGACAGGTTAAATGGCAGCAGATGAGCAGTGACTGTGTGCATATTTGTGTTTCTAGTTGTGCAAGACTTCTGGTATGCCCTTGCTGGTATTTACACCTGTTGAGTCATGGGTCGAGATGAAAACATGTACACAGGAAATACTCAGTTTGTCCCTCAAATTGAAAAATACTTGTGTGCCTAGATCTAGATGGTGTGGCCGAACAAAGTTTTTTTCCACACCATATTGCACATATATATATCAGTGATGATGTTTGGATTGGTAGCCGAATATCCATCCATCCATTATCTGCCGCTTGTCCCAAACGGGGTCGCGGGGGAGTGCTGGTGTCCAACCCAGCGCACACAGGGCGAGGACGGGGGACGCACCCTGGACAGGTCGCCAGCCCATCGCAGGGAGGAGCGGGACGGGGACGGCACCTTGCTCAAGGGTACCTCAGGGCAACCCACTGGGAAGGGGTTCGAACCCCCGATCCTCCGATCATAGGGCCAACGCCCTAACCACTAGGCCACTGCTGCCCCGGTAGCCGAATAATGCTAGTTAAATCTGCAAAGAATGTGCTAAATTCTCATGCGCTAGAGAAGCAACTGTGAAAAGCTCAACCCTTTGCCACAGTTGTCTACTAAAAAAAACAAAAAACAGCTAGCTTTTTTTTAATGGTTAGGCTGTGGGAAATATGGTAAGTGTGAAATTATAATGGCCACGTGTTTGCCCATGCAGTCTCTCGCCTGTGCATACATTCTCACAGGTCTTTCTCTCATCACCCTGAATAGACTTTCCTCACCTCTCTCTCACACACATAGAATTACACTCTTGCATCTACTGTTTGATTATATCTCTGTCTCTCTGTCCTTTGAGCTGCAGTCAGTGTGCTGTTGGTGGCTCCCTGGAGGGACGATGAGCTAAATGGTCTAAATCTCTGCGACTGACCACAGAAGCCCACACACTCACCTCTGCTTATTAATCTGAGATTAAAAGTGGGAAATGTCATCGTAGTCACTGTAGCGCAGACACTGCACTGTAGATGCTGTAGTCTTGCCTTACCATGCTCATGGAAGATCAAAACACTTTTCTAGCTCGGCCTTTGTCCTGCGCCAAGAACATCTCTCTCTCTCTCTCTCTCTCTCTCTCTCTCTCTCTCTCTCTATTTGCTTGCGGTGTATGGAGATCTTTCACATTATTCACATCCACACTTTAGTGGTCGGGCTTTCTCTCAGAAGTCATTTACAAATTCTACAATTTTCAAGCATTACTAATGTCTTTTTAGCATTACGCTGGGTTTTTTTATTTTATTTAATTTATTTTTTTAATCTGGAACAAATCAGCCTACGCACATTCATTTCATAAAGGCTTTAGTATCATACTGGCTCTCTGTATGCACTCTTGGAATCCTGACCACAGATATGGGATCATCAGGGATTTTCCATTGATAGGGCCGACACTCATACTGTTGTGCCGCTCAAGAGCAGCTGGCAGTGTTCATTGATTTTGGCCTTTGAACCCTTTTTATTCTATTGTCCTGTAAAGCCCTCTTGAGTGTTATCTGAAGCATCTAAACACGTTTCCCTCTCCAAAGCCCTTACCTGGCTAATGCACAGCATCTATCCTTTTCTGCACATTGTCTCATTCAGTTTAAAGCTCAAAGGTGCTTTATTGACTTGCGAGGAGAATGCTGTCAAAGCAATTAAGCCAATGCTGCCTGAGTGGGATTAGCACATCACAGGGAGCATCAGTGTTTATCTGCTGGTTCATTTTAGAGCCAGACTCCAGCTTGCAGAGCTCTGGCCTTCAGATTGGCTTGCTATTCTCTGTCCAGCTCCTCTTAAAACCTGACTCCGATTCATTTAAAGATCTGTAGAAAGCTGAAACCTATTAAAGTGCAGGGATGTTTCAGAGGTTGCTATGGTAACAAATCACACCTGAGTCTTTGTCCATACAAGAACCTAAGGGTGATGTGCAGACTTGGTTATTATTACATTGTATAAAGTGTTATTGTTTACTCAGGCATGTTAACTTTGCTGTCTTGTAATGAATAACATTTTTTAGATGCCTTTAGTTCATTCCTTGTTCGATCTCTTTATTGTCTATTTATTGTAAAAACAGGCCATATTCTAAAACACAAAAAAGCCATAGATGAAATGCTGAAAGCACCACAAATGAAAAACCTAAAGAATGTTTAGCTTTTTCAGATACCTTCTAAATGGGTGGAATATTCCTAGGCAAATAGGAATTCTCCTCCCTTTCCATCACATCCTTGTTTAGTTTGCATTAGATGCTATGTGGTTTTGCTGCCCACGCACTCTCAATCAGGAGGAAAATATTATATATTTGCATGTTTTAACACAGTATCTCTTTTCCACAGGACATATTCATACCTCCAGGGACAAGAGAAACGTAAACCCATAGGTAGAGAACATATGCGTTCCTCTTTCTCACTTCCGGGTGCTCTCTGTGTTTTCGAAGCATCCTCCTAAAAAAGAACAAATTGGGAAACTGTTTACCGTCCTGTTCTTAATAATTGTACATGTACAAAGAAGAGATGTAGGACTACATCCTCACTTTGATATCAGAGAACTTAAATGTAGCTGAAAGAAAAAGTGTGCACTATCTTGGTTAAAACAAATAGATTTTAGGAGAACAGTGTTCTGTGTTGTGTTAGGACTGTTCTAGAATCCTGCATCACTTCAGATGGACTCTTTAAGAATATCGCAGTATTTAAGAAGGACTGTCCTAGAATCCTGCTGCATGAATGTTCTAGTCTCCTGCAGCAATACAGCAGGAATTTTCAACAATCCTGTACTGCAGCCTGGCTGTTCTAGAATCCTCCAGCATGGTCGCAACACTGTTCTAGAATCCTACAGCACTGTGGCAGGACACTTCTAGGATTCTGCACTGCAGGAGGACTGTTCAGGGTACTGCAGCACTACAGCAGGTCTGTTCTAGAATCATCAGACTTTCTGAGCCTTGCGGCACAACAGAAGGGCGGTTCTAGAATCCTATAGCATGATGGCAGGACCATTGTAGAATCCTGCAGCAATACATCAAGACTGTTCTTGTCTTCTGTAAATATATTTGATTCATGGTATTAAAAGTTTAACTAGCAAATACAAAAAATCTAAAATCAGGGGTCAATTAAGAGGCTATCTGTATTGTTACTAGCTAAATCAATTATGAGGCTGTTTTTCTGCCTCACCGGGGAGCATGTATTTTTTTTTAATCAACATTCATGATTTTTTGTTGTTTAGTGAAAAATCAATTAAAATTCTACTCAAAAATAAATCAAAGTCCAGAATGTAATTTTTAAAATCTGTATTAGTAAAATTTAAATCCATGTCTGTTTATGACAAAAAAAAAAAATTTATATGCAGGTTTGCACATGATACGGTTTATTAGAATTGCCCCAGATCTACAGTGAATTCATTTCCATATTTTACCATTAATTCCCATTGAAAGTTTCTAACAACTTGAGCAAGGTACCATCCCATTCACTGCTCCCCGGGCGCTTTCATAGCTGCCCCCTGCTGCACGGTGTGTGTTTGTGCATGGGTAAAATGCAGAGATCCAATTTCATTGTGGTTCACCGTGTGCTGTGCTGTGTTCTCACAATGACAAGAACAGTCACTTTCACTTTTTCATTTTCACTTCACTAATGATTAAGATCAGCCAATTTGGACACTTCAGGCTTGACGAGCAGTTAATGATGCTGAAATTCAGAATACTACTGAGGTGAAGTGAAAACGACAACTTGTCACAGCACAGCACTCTCTGCATTTAATCCATGCACTTCATGCAGCAGTGGGCAGACATTCCTAGTGCCCAGGGAGCAGTGATGAGGACAGTACCTTGCTCAAGGTTCCATCAGGGCAACCTACTGATCTGGGATTCAAACCCAGTTAGTCTCTAAACATTAGGCCAGCCCATATTGCCAAGCACATCAGTCAGGTCCACAGCTCTTACTGAGTGAAATGGCCCTATTTTACACTTTCATTTTGTGAAAAGGTTACGTAACCATGTTTGAAAGAAGGCCATTTGCAATGTGACAAACCTCTTCCAGAAAAGGCCAGAAGCACTGTTAATCATTTCTGTCTGCCTTCTTGTGAGAAGGCACTGCTTTCATCCTCTTATTTCTTTTCTTTCTCTCAAGGGCAAATCTCCTATAGATATTTCGGGACAATGTTTTTTGGTGCAGGATTAAATGGCAGCTTTTCCTTTTGTTACTTTTTCTAATGGAAGAGGTATCGGCACTCGGCCTTTCTCACAAAGATTTAAGCCCTCGAGGCTGACAGCATGTTACTTTTGGAAAGTTCAGTGTGATGTGATACAAATACAAATTTTCAAAATTAAGAAAACAAAAAAATATGGATTGAGCTACAACACACCAATCAGGATCTGGTGTACGTTGGTTGATAAAATGTAAACGCAATTAATAACCTCAAAAAATGACAACAAGAGAATTCCAGAAAAAAGTATAGATCAAATATATTGATATTTGTTCAAGTATAGGTCACTGAAAGAACATTTGGTTGGCCCACAATGTTTAATATTGACTTTCCCTGTAAATATGCACAAAACCATCAATTTGCTAGAGCAGTAAATACATTTCAAACAAATATGATGTTACACAGTACTGTGCAAAAGTTTTAGGCAGGTGCGAAAAAAATGTTGTAAACAATGAACGCTTTCAGAAATATAAATAATGATTGTTTATTTTTATCAATTTACAAAATGCAAAGTGAGCGAACAAAAGAAAAATCTGAATCAAATCAATATTTGGTGTTTCTACCTTTTGCCTTCAAACCAGCATCAGTTCTTCTGGCCCCCACAGAGCCCTGATCTCAACATCATCCAGTGTGTCTGGATCACATGAAGAGACAGAAGGATGTGAGGAAGCTACATCCACAGAAGATCTGTGCTTAGTTCTCCAGGATGTTTGGAACAACCTACCAGTCGAGTTCCTTCAAAAACCGTGTGCAAGTGTACCTAGAAGAATTGATGCTTGTTTGAAGGCAAAGGGTGGTCACACCAAATATTGATTAGATTTAGATTCTCTTTTGTTCATTCACTGCATTTTGTTGATTGATGAAAATAAATGATGAACATTTCCATTTTTGAAAGTGTTCTTTGTTCACAGCATTTTTTTCCACACCTGCCCAAAACTGTATTTGTGAAAGAATAATGCATTTCATATAAAGTTTGGTTTAATATCTAAATATCTGGTATAGATGAGAGTTAAAAGCGCACAAAGTCAGTTCTGAACCTGAGACCTCAATCAGGAAGGAAATAAGTGAAGCCTGGTACATTTTAGCGAGACATGAATTTATTAAATCCATGCTATAAATAAATTATGCATAAGTAAAAAGTGGAATAAAGTACAGTTAGAGCAAACAGCCTAATTTAAATGGAGAATTTTCAGTTGTATTTATACATTTATCCACCAATGTATTTATTGGTTGATTGAAATTAGCAGATAATTAAATGGCTTTGAGAGTACTTGCACAAGATCATCCAGTTAATATTTGAGGACACGTTTTGTCATGGAGGTTAAGTTGATGTACGAGGTATAGTCATTTTAGGAATGTGAGCAGGTTGGGCAAGACAGGCAAGTACTAATGGTGGTTAGGGAGTTGACCACAGGCTCCAAAGATTGTGGGTTCAAACCCCTTACCAGTAGGTTACCCTGAGGTACCCTTGAGCAAGATACCATCACCGCTCCCCAGGCAGCTTTCATAGCTGCATGGGTTAAATGCAGAGGTCCAATTTTGTTGTGCTGTGACATCGCAATGACAAGAATAGTCACTTTCACTTATAAACTATTTTTTTTGGTTAAGTGACATATGCTATAATGGTACACCATTTAGCAGACGTTCTTATCTACTTCCACATCCTAATAACAGGGACCCCCTGGAGCAACTCAGGGTTAAGGGTCTTGCTCAGGGACCCAGTGGTGGTAGTGCTAGAGGTGGGATTCGAACCTGGGACTTCTTGATCCAGAAATCCCTAGGCAAGTACCCTACCACCAGACCACCACCACCACTGCGCCATAATTTCTCATATGTTACATAAAGTAAAGGAAGGCCAAGAGAAACAAACGCCATTCTAGTCTGCGCCCTGGGACAGTCTGACCCACTGGGTGCTCTCCAGCATGCACCTCCTGTTCACACAGCATTTAATTCTACTGAGGCATGCTATTCTGAAATAGATTCAGCCATGAGAATTGGTGATCTGCCACAGTGAAATATGTCATGGTATTCCCACGTTGATATCAGATAAATGTAGCTGAAAGAAATAGTGCGCACTATCTTGGTTAAAACAAATAGACTGATGCCAGTTCAGCTGAACTTTAGAATCTGCACTGTGAATTCCTCATCACACCCATAGATCATTGCTAGAATCCTGCAGAACTACAATAGGACTGTTCTAGAATCCACCTGCATGATCACAGGACTGTTCTAGTATTATGGAAATAATCCTGGTGTACTATTGAAATGTAAGGGGTGGCGGTGATCTAGTGGTAGGGTACTTGCCTATAGACCTATGGCTCATGAGGTCCCAGGTTCAAATCCCACCTCTGGCACTACCATCACTGGGTCCCTGAGCAAGACCCAAAGCCCCAAGTTGCTCCAGGGGGGCTGTCCCTGTAATTAGGACATGGAAGTCGCTCTGGATAAGAGCGTCTGCTAAGTGCCGTAAATGTAAATGTAATGTATATGTATGGCAGTGAAAAAGAAAAACATGAAAAAACAATTTCTGATGGGTATCAGCGCTACTGAGACCTTGTGGAACAACCTGCAGCATCTGAACTCACTGCACTGCAACAGCTACATGGTTGGAAGTCAGTCCATTAAGAAAAGCATCGTATCCCATTACATTCAGTTCAAAAGTTTCCTTTGTTCTCCTGTTTCATCTTAAACATGTCGGTTTTGTTACAAAAATATTATTTTTGTTCGGCCTGTCTTTCTGTCTGTCTGTCTGTCTATCTATCTATCTATCTATCTGTCTGTCTGTCTGTCTGTCTGTCTGTCTGTCTGTCTGTCTGCCTGTCTGCCTGCCTGCCTGTCTATCTATCTAGCAATGATGTTGGGTCTATCAATTAAATAATATCTCTAGACATTAATATTTGATCAGTTTGATTCATGATGAGATTGTTGTAATAAGATTATTAAAAGATTTTCATTCCTTTTCTAAACAGCCTTTATTACATGATGTAACGTGAGAAAATGAAAAATGAAATGATCTCCACTCTGCTTTAGCAAAATATGACAATCTTTGAGTAAAAGGACTGAAGAGGAGTAAAACAGGTTATATCACAGCAGTCTCAACAGTTTAAGATCACATGAAGACGGTTTTATCAGAGCCTGGTTTAAGCGTTAAGACCCGGGACAGCTGCGCCCCAGGCGGGACGGTCTGGACGGGCTGCTGTGTGAGGAGCTGGGTGAGTGAAGGTGTGACCGGTTTGACTTTCAGTCTCTGCAGCCCGAGTGAGCTGTGCAGCTGGAAAATAATCAACCCTCTCCGCAGTGTGCGCTACTCTCATACAGTTTAACCCGTTTTAGTCCGCAGTCTGAACGCAAAGTTAACTTCCCCTCAGGCTCACCTGCACTCAGCGCCTCCGAAAGGCGCGCTCACCTGCTGAGCACATCCTCCGCCGGAGCGCGCAGCCTTCTCCACGCTCCCCAAATCAGCAGCAAAATCACTCCTTTATCCTTCCAGGTGTCTCTCTCCTGAACTCTTCCCAGCCCAAACTCACTCACAATGCAGTAATGTGACTCATGGCCGGAGGAGCGGCGTTAGGACACTCCTAGCTTTGTGAAAAAGGCGACACACCCTCCTCAAAGCTGATCCTTTCTTCTGACAAGAAACTTCACCCTGAGCACCTCAATACCCTCTTCAGCCAGGGGGTTAAAATAACAAGCTATTCTCTCTCTCTCTATATATATATATATATATATAGTACTGGGCAAAAATTTTAGACAAAGAACACTTTCAGAAATGGAAGTGTGAATCATTTATTTTCATCAAACAACAAAATGCAGTGAATGAACAAAAGAGAAATCTAAATCAAATCAATATTTGGTGTGACCACCCTTTGCCTTCAAAACAGCATCAGTTCTTCTAGGTACACTTGCACACAGTTTTTGAAGGAACTCTGCTGGTAGCTTGTTCCAAACATCCTGGAGAACTAAGCACAGATCTTCTGTGGATGTAGCTTCCTCACATCCTTCTGTCTCTTCATGTAATCCAGACCCACTGGATGATGTTGAGATCAGGGCTCTGTGGGGGCCAGAAGAACTGATGCTGGTTTTAAGGCAAAAGGTAGAAACACCAAATATTGATTTGATTCAGATTTTTCTTTTGTTCGCTCACTTTGCATTTTGTAAATTGATAAAAATAAACAATCATTATTTCTATTTCTGAAAGCGTTCATTGTTTACAGCATTTTTTCCACACCTGCCTAAAACCTTTGCATAGTACTGTGTAACATCATATTTGTTTGAAATGTATTTACTGCTCTAGCAAATTGATGGTTTTGTGCATGTTTACAGGGAAAGTCAATATAAAACATTGTGGGCCAACCAAATGTTCTTTCAGTGACCTATACTTTAACAAATATTAATATATTTGATTTATTATTTTTCTTGCTGTCATTTTTTGAGGTTATTAATTGCATTTACATTTTATCAACCAAAGTACACCAAATCCTGATTGGTGTATATAAAAGAATATTTTATTATTACTTATTATTATATTTTTAAGTTTTCAAGACGTTTCCCCTTGCCCTGATGCTTTCCAGTGTTCAGTCAGGCTAGCTGGTGTTTTGCGGCAGCTCTTGATGAGATTCCATTGGTTTGTGCAGCAGCTGGTCCTTCTTTCAAGCCCCTGGGATCAGGATGTTGGGCCAGGCATTTCCTGGACAGACCATGGCCAGCTGATAGAGGTAAAGAATGTGAAAGGTTTGCCCCCCTGGGCTCCAGGTATTCACGCCAGCCTGGCATCCTGGCACTCACATCATATGCCTCTTGGCTCTTTCAGGACCAGTTTCATTACACTTGTTTTGAAGTCACTCAGAGTTGGAATGAGACAGCTTTAAGAGACCCTGCTGTCCTGAGGGCAGCTCCGCTAAAGGCCCAGGGTAAAGCAGAGGCTAACCCTAGGGAGGATAATTTGAGTTGGATTTGCAAGTTTACCTCAAAGGCCATGTGTGAGGAATAATTTAGGGTTAGTTCCACAGCAGGCTGGTTAAGACAGGATGAGGTGGGGAATCAGTGTTTGGATTTAAGGTGCCGGACACTTTGCCATGACAACCGACCCCTAATGTCTCTGTTGGACCCTTTGTATCAACTGCTTAGCCAGCGGTCAGCAACCCAAGGCCCTGGAGCCGCATGTGGCTCTTCAGCCTCTCTGCAGCGGCTCCACTCTGTAGCTTTGACAAAAACTGATGTGAAAATGTTTTTTTATTTATCTATTTATTTCGTTGCTTAATTAATTATTCATTTTTATTACACTGAAAAAAAATTGAATAATTTGTCAAATAAAATATACGTCACATCATCAATGGCCTTTGAATTTTGGGTCAACTGAGTGTCTAACTCCAGCCCTTGGTAAGCTAAAAAACTCAAAAATTTGAAAAACAGAGAACCACAAATAATAATACTAAAGAGCAGAATAAATAAATCATTTATACTCCACTTAATCCATCAGTCTATGGTATAAAACAAACCACAGCCAAATATTACTAAAGCGAATAAACAAGCCAAACACAGTGGTATTTTCTTATTCATTTAAGATATTTTTCATATAGACAACTTTTTTGTCCGGAGGGCCGGAGTCCAGCACAATTTTGTGATTTCTCTCCTTAAACACACAAAGTACAATTGGCTGCACTTGATAAGAGTGTCTGCTAAATGCTGTAAATGTAAATGCTTTTTTATTTTGGTCTTAATGAATGTTTGATTTGCCGCATACCGTCACTAGCACTAGAAGATTTGCATGCATGCCTGCTGATGTCAACAGATGGATTAGCTGCATTCAAATTCTCTGTTGAGTACTTTCACACAAATATAAGTAGAAAATAAAATTTGAATGAGTTTGCTTATCTGATACGCTGCTGTGTAATGAAAACCGAATGCAATTCTCTTGAAATGATCCCATTACAACTTACTAGGAAAATGGCTGATCTGCCTCAGGGCTGTATGTGATGCTTCGGTTTGTGTTCCAGTTTTCTCTTCTATTAAAACTCCTGGAGCCATTGAGAGATGATCATCCAACAGCTCTTTTTTCACTCTTTTTCTACATATACATTCTAAAAATAAGAAGGGACCTGAAATGCCTATACCAGGTGGGGACACACCCTGGACAGGTTGCCAGTTCTGTCACCTACAGGCAACCACAGACACAAACTCAAACTCAGGACCTTCTCGCTGTGAGGCAACAGCACTACCCACTGCACCACTTGTGAAGTTAAGATAAAATAACGTTAGAAATGTAGGGCTGCTTCGTTTAATTCTTTGTAATGTGTTACCCTGCCCATTTATAATTTGATTAAGACTTGATTATTTCAGCCTCAGTACAGTGTTATGCACTGATGTTGATTAAATGTTATAAATTTTGCACTGAATGTCATTTTGCTCAGATTTTTTTCAGGCTTTTGTGACTTATGTAGTTAATCTTTGCAGATGCAGAAAGTGATGCAACACAATATTCAGTAATTCTAAAACCTCTTTTCAGCTGCACGTGCACACACATGGATTGCTCTCCGCATTTCTTTGTGTTCTTTAATGAAGCTGCTCATGATACTAATAATAGTGTAGCACACTACGTTCTCCACGAGGAAGGTTTTTCGCAGTAATAACCGCATGCTGTTCTTATGCTTATTTAGACTTCATTTGCATTTCATTGCTTTATTAAGGAATGAATAATGGAACAATGTAATGTGCACCATTTCTCACTTATTGTAGTCAATCATCAAAACATGTTTTGACTGTAGATTTTGAAGTTTAGAAACAAAGTGACAAATGTCAGTGCAAAAGTACAAAAGTCAGTGAAATCAAATGAATGCATCCCCAAAACATCCTTCAGCCTCCTCAAGTCACAGCCATCCATTTTTAAGATGCTGCTGATTAGTCAGTGTGGTTTAGGACACATGATGACTTACTATGAGCTATAAAAATGAACAAAATATCACTGTGTAGTGAAAGATTCCTTTCTGGAATGCGGTTCTCTTTTCTATAACCCTATAATGAGTAGGTGGGCTGATCCTAAATCAGTGGGGACAATTCTGGAAACACCAGAAACAGTGGTGATGACCACTAGCCATGGTCTAGTGGTGGGAAACTCACCTGTGATTCTTGGTCGCAGTTTAAAATCCTACACTACCACCACTGGGTTTCTGAGCAAAACCCTGAACCCCAAGCTGCTTCATGGAGACGGTCCCCGTGTTTAGGAAATGGAAGTCGCTCTGGATAAGAGCATCTGCTAAATGTTGTAAATGTAAAAAATACCAAATCCATCTTCCTTAAGCAAGTGCACTTGCAAAATTAAAAATGATTATTATCAACAACAGCAATAATTATAGTCCTCATCGTCAGCGACATTATTATAATGATAATGATGATGATTATTAACATTGATAGTAGTAGTAGTAGTTAGAGCTCAATTAATTGTCACAGTTGCAGTGTTGTTGGCATGCTGGTTGTACTCTGAGTATTAGATTACTGAACATTAGTTCACTAGTAACAAGATCTGCTTTGCAGGATTTCGATTTGCACGCTACAGTTGTTTTTTTGTTTCAAGCAATAGTTGTCCTCCTGTATGCAAATGCTGTGACTGGTACTTTTCGTGCACGTGTTTCCATTTTTGTGAACAGTGGTGGCCTTGTAGTTAGGGATGAGCACCCAGAGTAACTTACTCTGAGGTACCCTTGAGCAAGGTACCATCCCCAACACTGCTCCCTGGGTGCTGTTTATGGCTGCTGCTTTATGGTGCAGAGGATGTTGAGGATCTTGCATGCTATTTTGGTGAGGTTTTATAGACCTTTATTGCAAACTACATCCTAAACCACATCCACAAAGACTGTGCCACCTTAGTGAAGCGCTAGGTGTTTTTTGAGCAGGTTTGAAATGATGTGTTTGATGATGTATTAACAGAACAGTTTGGGTCACTGACCTGAAATATTTGTTAGAAATGTTAGGCTTACAGTTCCAGTTCTGAACTCACTCACTCTCTCTAACTCATTTTCATAGCTGCTTGTCCAAATTAGGGTTGCAGGGGGTGCTAGAGCTTATCCCACCTCTCAAAGGCGAAAGGCAGGAGAAACATCCTGGACAGATTGCCAGTCCATCATAGGGCAGACACAAAGACAAACACACTTACATCTATGGGCAATTTAGCATCTCCAGTCCACCTGACCTGCATGTCCATTGGTGGAGGGAGGAAACTGGAGCTCCCGGAGGAAACCCATGTGGACATGGGCCCAGATCCAGAACCATCCCGCCTGGGAATCGAATCCAGGACCTTCTTGCCGTGAGGTGACAGCACCTCCCATTATGCCACTTTTTTAGAGAGTGTGAGGTGTGTGTGTCTTGTCTGCCTGCAGACATGGTGATAACTGCTTGACAATGTGATGTCAGGCAAAAGGACAGTTAACAGTCTCACTGTTCATTCTGGTGCTTTTGGCAAAGAGTGACAGCCACAAGATGGCAGTGTGCAACAATGTTGGCCCCCTGAATGTAGATGTTTGTTGAATCAAAAGGACAAGACTGGCTGTGTCTTATGAGCAATAGTGCATAGCCAAGACAATAACAACACTAACAAATGTGTGAAAGTTTGTCCTTTATTCCCTTTATTGTTTTGGAATTCATACAAACAGATACAAAACCAACAGTTCCCCTCATGGGTAAATTAGTATGGGTCTTTATTTTGAAGAGTGCGTGTGTGTGTGTGTGTGTGTGTGTGTGTGTAAGTAACATATCCTGATCAGTCATCATACTTGTCCCCAAATGGCCCTTGTTGCCTATGCTGTGCCATAATAATACTATTTAGATGAATAAAACAAAACATAGTGTATTATGACTGATCAAAAGTGCAAGCCTGAGTGTGTTTGATCAAGGTGATGTTGTGGATGTGGATCTAATATTCATAGTCATTTTTAGAGGCTGTGTTTGACAGGCGTGTTATTTTTGTATGAAGCAGTGGGAATCATCAGACACTCTCACTCAGCCCATAATGAATGAACTCACTTACAAAAAAAGTAGAAACAATTACGTGGTATTAAAGACATTTCTTAAAGGGCAGATGACTTTTTTTCAAGTACAGTATCTTCAGAGAAGGATGGAGGTATGTACAATTAGGTCAATACACACAGTGACATAGCACTCTGGGCTTCTACAGTAAGATGGGCGTGGCACAGCCTGATGAAATCTGGCCTAAACTACCCCAGATTAGTTGTAATGGTTCACTCTGACCTAGAACAGGACAAAGAAGGTATATTCCGATATCCGTGCAGTGCCGAATTGGGTCTATGCTATACTGCATAATATTTATGTAGTAACTGTATCGTGATATTGGTTGCAATATGCAAAAGTACAATTTTTATTGAGGGCTATGAGGATCTTGACCATTCAGTGCTGCAAATCAGTACTCAGTCTGTTCTGAATCAAACTATTAACTTGAAATTGCATTGCAAATGTATTGCAACTGTAATATGTAACAATACAATTTGAATAATCTGAATATTTTTTCCATATCAAAATAGTCTACACCATAGAGGAACAGGTAAACAGACATGTCTCATGTTGATCTGGGAGACGTTTGAATGGTAGATGAAAGAAGCAAATGGGATTCTTTAGTAAATGTGAGGAGCAGAGTATGTGTGTACATTACATTCAGAGTGCTGTGCTGGGACAGTGCGAACTTCAGGGACTATATGTCAAAGCTGCAGCAGCACAAGTCTGGTTTGATCAGCTCTCCAGATGTGCAGCAGCCATGCATAGCTCCCGCAGTCTTGTGAAAGAGGAGAAAAGGAGCAGCTGTTGGCTCCCGGCCAGAGGAGTCATGCAGGGAGCCCGGGCCCCTTGGGCCATGCATTACCGTGATGCTCCATATTACATTTCCTCAACCTGACGAAGAAGAAAACCAAGCTCTCTGACGGGCACTGCCCGGGATAGTCAGCTGCTACATAAAGTGGGCATAAACACAGTTTCAGCAAACTTCTGCTTTATTCTTTCTCTACTCCTCTTTGCATCCTCCTCTTCCACCGTAGATGTTTACTACATTGAGAGCTCTGACAGATTTCAGATTTCTTGCATCAAGGTGTCTAAGACATATTCCTCTTATAGTAATAGACAGAGCGTCTGTGTGGCCTAGATGATCTCTGCTGTTAACAGGGGAAAAATATGAATTTTTCGACAAACTGCAAACTTAAAGGGCCCATTTTATGTAAAAAAGTCTTCACTTAGTTCTTATATATGGGGCAGAAAATGCATTATTGTTGTGATGTCACAAAAACCTACCATTGCATTAACATATGTGCATCTGTTATACCCTGCTTATTTTTCATTCTTAGGTTTTTGAGCCCAGGCTGCTTTCTGAGTAAGCACAACAAAGAACAACCAATCAGTCTACATACATTAGGACACTAATTCATAGGGATAAAGTAAGTACGGTTATGGAAAAATGAACTCTACTGTGTCTCTAAGTGGATGTATTGGAAACTAATGGATGAAAAAATGCAGGATAGTGGCCCTTTAAGGTAACTGGGCTGTCACTGTCATCCGCGGTCATATGCATGTGAGGAAGCGGTGGAATAGCTTCCGTTTTACATTAGAATTGATTTGACACGAATAGCCTCAGGATTCTGTGGTATCTGAAAAATAAATAGATTTAATCTGCCAGATGCTCCTCTCTTAACCCCTCTCCATTTCTTTGTTTCTCCCCTCCCTGCTTTTTCTCACTCTGCATTTATTCATCTCTCCTCCTTCTCCTCTCTTGTACACAGAGGGCAAAAAAAAAAGCCATTCTGACTCATACATATTGATGAGGCGCATAGTCTGTGACAGGATGATTTTCAGCATTTTCAGAGGAAACCAAAACACAGAAAGCACTCCAGGAGAAAATCCTTTGTAGATTATCTGCAGTCTGCAGTGTTACAACTTAACTGGCAACCAATGCCCTTTTAAGGACCAAATGAAAGCTTGACTGAATGGAAATGACCTATGTTTGGCATAACATGACTGTGACCTGCAATGTACAAAGGGTGTTACTATGGAAGCACTGCACTGCACCTCAAACCCTTAGAAGCATCTCTTTATCTCTTTCTCTTCCTTCTTTCTTTTATAAGCCTTCTGTCTGGATAACAACTATTACTGCCTCTGACAGAATGCATTGGTGAGGGGAAAGGACTGACATCAGCAGCAAAAGAAAAAAGGAGGGTCTGCATTGAAGTTCTGATGCTTATTGACATCCATTCAAGCATGTGCCACCCTTATTATGAAAATATAGCCAGAGGCCATTATACAGTCTCTGAGAGATAATCATAGATGACATTATATGGCTAATAAAAGACATGGCTGCTCAAGGGGATGAATATGGCTGCTTTGATTTAGTTAGTTTAGAGTACTCCCTAGCCACTTCTTAGTATGAGGAGTAGGGGCATTATAGTAATACCTTGTTGCCTGTCTTGTCTCACAGTAATGCTGAAGTATATATGTGTGCGTCCTTGTTGCTGCAAGGCAAGACCTTGTTGCAGCATTCATCCACTACCCTACAACTGCCAGTCAAAGAAGCCAATCTGTAATTATCTGCAGCTGGCTGAATCTGAGAATCTGGCTTGCAGGGCAACAGTCTTCTCTCTACACCATGAGGAATGGGAGTTGTGCAGCATAGCCTTCACAGGGCTTTCACCGTGACAACCGAGTCTCATTTTAATGGCAAGGCCTAATTAGCACTTTTACTATGAAAACAAAGCTTAGTTTCAACAGGAGTGCTCACATTCTCTCTGATAAAGTAGGCCCATATTACAACGCAAAGACATCCGCTTGCATACATAGTGACACCAGGGTGTGGCCCTTTGTCTACACCCTGACTTACCCACTCTTGATGGGCACCCTGAGCCCATTTCCTACCATTCCCCCTGGGTACTTTAGTCACCTGGTTCAGCTGTTTGAATTTTACCTTTCATCATTTAATCAGACGGTGGTAATTTGATCAACCACACGCGTACTGTCAGCCATCTCTACACACTCAATCTCTTCTTGGTTCTCAGTCACATTTTTCCTCTCTCTCCTCTTCCTCTTGGAGGGTGGTAAGAAAGTAAGGAGGACAGGCAGGATGGCCAGGCAGTGGAAGGCGGTGATGAGGGCAGTGAGGAAGAGGCACCTGAACAGTGTACGGGTGAGGTTGGAGGGTATGGCCGCCAAGGGCATCAGGGCGGCACCATAGCACATGTAACTCTGTAGAGCTGGAACCCCGTGGCGCTCTAGGGACACTTTCACCCAGCGGGTACGTGTTGACTCCCGGCCTAAGGCGAAAGCCGACACCAGAGGTGCACTAGAATCCACGGCATAGTTCACCCCATAAATTAGGCACAGCACTGACACACAGTCCAGCTCTACCTGCCACAGAGTCATGAAGCCCACAACCCCAAACTCCACTGATGCCACCGTCACGGTAAGCCAAGCGTTTACCAGTGGGTCAGCTGCAAGGAAGGTGGAGAAGAAGAGCAAGAATAGAGCAGCAATGCAGGAGTTTTTCAGTGGTGCACCCACCGAAGATGCATATCGGTCCATGTACACGAAAGAGGGGTTGAAGATAATAAACTTCACTCTCGATGTCAGCGAGAGTTTCCGAAGTGTGTCCAGCAAGATAGACATCTCTTCCCGCTTGTTCTCAGTTGTTTTGGCCACTAGGAACATACGAGAAGCCACTACATCAAATTCTCCCTCAGCCCGCTTGGCAAAAATTATGTCATCTGAAAAGTGGAGGTACCGTGGCTGACGCAGGAAACCTGAGCGCAGATGCTCAGTAAAGTTACTGCGTGACAGGCAGGTGCTGATATTCAGGCCATGCAGGTAGTTTAAGTAGCTCTCAAACCAGGAGATGCGTTCAAACCCCTTGGTATACTCCAGGAGGTCCTCCTGTACACTTGTGTTCCAGTACTCAATGGATTCATAGATGTAGAAGCCAATCACAGGGCTGTAGCTACTGAAGTAGCGCTGCTGTGCTCGGGTGTAGGCAATGGTGCTGGTCTCTGTGGCCACCACGTTACTAAGATCTGAACCCTCGCTTACCTGCAAGTAGCCCATCAATGCAAAGGAGACATAGACTAAGTAAAAGAGCACTACAAAGGGCTTAACGTAAGTATTGGTGATCCAGTCACAGTAGTAGCGCTTCATAAAAGCCACCAGTAGATGGGTTTCATAGGCTCGCAGGTCACCAGGTTCTGCTGCCTCTTCATTATAATGCGTGTACATAAGGAAGCGGTACCAGGCTGGCTTCTGTTGCAGTAACTCGGGTTTGGGCACACGCCTGCAGAAGAGGCTGTGACGATAATTATTTTCCAGGTAGCCGGCAAAGACCAGATTGGAGCCATAGAAGGTGAGGATGTAGAGGTAGTTGAACAGGACAGAGATGCAGGCATTGCGGCAGAAGAGGCGCACAGCTTCGATGTTAGTGAATGGGCTGGCTCCGATGCCAAAGGTGACCATGTGCAAGGCAGTGCTGGCGGTGAAGGGAAGCATGCAGTCTGAGAAGACGGCAGCCACCCGTTCTTTTACGTGCTGGTCCTCACGCGTCCGCCGCCATGATGACAGCATCTCAAACGTGCCGAACAAGCCGTGACCTAAAACAAACCAGAGAGAGAGGGAGGGAAGGGAAGGAGGGAAGGAAAAGAGAGAGTGCAAGTCTTTTAAATCCTGAACAAAATGCATGTACTGAAATAGTTCAACCTCAGAAATTGGTTCAGGCAGTTCCCTTTCTGCTGGGAAAGAGAAAAAATAAATAATTGAATAAAAGGGTAACAAGATGTTGTCTCTGCAGTGGAATCTCAGTGATAAATGGATGTAAGAGTTATTTGCTCCCTCTCTGTCTGTCTGCCTAACATTTTTTTTTTACTCTTTCCTAATGCACCGCTGAGTATTTATAGGCGAGTGACACCACAATGCATGTAAATCAAATAAAAACAGTGTCTCATGTTTACCTAACACCTGCCTAACCTCACCACTGTTCTGCCTGTAGGGGTTGCTGAAAACCTGTATATACAACAATCAGCTCTTGAAAAAAATCTCATTGTGTAATTTACTATAATCCCAATCTCTTAGAAAAAAAGATGCCACTGTTGCTGAGTGCCCTCTCAATCATCATCTTTTACAGTAGATCTTACTTGACTCCCTCTTTCTCCACCCTACAGCAGTGTTTAAGTGAGCTTCTAAGCCACCCTGTCCAGCCACTCATTCATGCAAAATTGATCTGATGAAAGAAGAGGGGCCCATAAACGCCAGGCTGAGTAAGAGCCTTTGCGTTGTTGCCCAGGGACTCTGCAGAAGCCCAAACTGGGTCAGCCTACTTTTAGAGGCTGCCACAAGTGATGTTTCGTTCCTTAAACGCACCTCATAGATGAATCATGGAAAAGAATGCACAAGTAGACCACAGAGCACATGAGGAGAATGAAGTTTTGTCATTCTAAACACATTAGTTGCACTTTAAGGTTTGGACCCATGATGCCATGTTAGAATTCTCCACATATCGTCATTGCCTTTCTCCCTTTCTCTCGTTCTTTTCCGTCTTTCAAGGATGGATTGTGTGCACAGTCGGAGCAGATGGCTCTCACCTACAGGGTTGCCACGACACCAGTGACTCATCGGCCATGACGGAGGTTCCCTCAGCCCTGCCACCACCTTTCTGGCCACCTCTGCCTTTACACTGACCCAGGAACAGCATCCTGCCCATCTGAATGAGCTCAACATCTAGCGTGCACCTCAGGGCATCGCCCCCAGGGCACAGCTATCTGATTGCACTCAAGAGACAACAGATCCTGAGCCAGGCCACGCTTCAGACCTGAGCTAAAGGGAGATCAATGCTTAAAGGGCACACAGGACAGAACGAATTATTACAAATGCAGAGAAAATAGCATGAAGAAGCGAGGGAAGGGAAGAAGAGGATGATTCAGTATGCAGAAAGCTAGATAACAAAAAAGAAGAAAGAGAAAAGAGGAAGAGCTTGAGCAAAGACATTCACCTGGACTTGAACTCAGAAACTCTTGGCTTTTCTACTATTCTCTCTTGCTCACATACAAGCATAATGTCTCTCTCTCTCTGTCACCTCACTTATTACACACATGAACACATAGTGCTTCCCTGTTTTCTGAGCTGAGATGCTACTGTACTTCATCCCAGCATTTATCTCTCTTTAAAAACCATGGTTTCAAAAGTTTTTTCATTTAGCACATGATCCATTATTATGCTCAGAAATCACAGTGTGCTTTATAGAGATAAAATAAATCTAAAAATTAAAGAAATAAATTCTGAATATCAGAAGTAAAAAAAGTTAAAAGAATAACTTTTTCTGCTTAATAAACAGCGAAAGTAATAATATCTGATGTTAATCCATAGAAGTGCAGGATTTTTATTCACATATTATAGAGGTAAAAGGAGAGCCAGCCCGATTAATTGCATGCAGCAGAAAACAAGGCTGTTTTTAGCTTCTTTTTAAGACTGGCAACTGTTGAGGCAGATTTGATCTCCATGGGGAGCTGGTTCCAGCAGTGGGCAGCATAATGACTAAATGCCATTTCACCCTGTTTAGTTTCAGCTCTGGACACCACTAGCTGCCCAGCTCCTGCTGATGTAAAGGCCTACCAGCCTTATACTCATCCACCTTTCCAGAGATATATTTCAGGCCCAAACCATTAAGTGACCTAAAAACAAGGAGTAGTGCTTGTAACTCAATTCTGGATTCAACCGACAGTCTAAGAACCTGAGAATAAGAATGATGTGCTCTCTTTTCTTGGTCTTTACTAGAATTTGACGATAAGCCTATGAGTAAGTTAGCATGATATATCATGGCATAGCCTTCTCAAGTTGTATGTCAATCATTACACACATATAAAAAGCAACTGTGGTGTCTCCAAAGAAATTAGAGAGCATATAACCAGCGCTTCCTCCTCGTCAATGCGATTATCCCAACAATTATGACCCATCGAAGTCTTATGTAGATCATTCCATCATTGCAAGAAGAGTGTCATGCTAACCCATTTGAAGGCCGATGTCTCCGTAATGGAATTAGCTTTTGTGATGAGGGGTTTGTGGGGTGTGGAGATAAGGGCCATTGTGCTGGTCCGTAATACTGTAATTAGCATGCTCTATACTTCTCTTTCTCTCGCTCCACAGAATATACTGTCTATTCAAACTTACAGGCTGTTGGAACAGCGTCTGTGTTACAGAACGGAGGGCAGCGATTGCCCTGAGAGCAGTGACTCTTCTATTTGGAGACGGCTGAGAACATTAGGTGGCACAATTCGTCCTGAACGGCAAAAAGAACATTGCATGTGTTTTTCAGGTCTCCCTTTGAAATGCACAATACTGCCCCTGAGCAACATGATACCATTGAAACAAGGGAGCTATTAGATGCTTGGATGTTCTCATTTTTTACACAGACATCCTACCTGTAGCTTCAGTCTTACTGAGATGAAGAGGCAATGGTAATTGTGTGGAGTGGCTCTGGGGGCCATTCAGCTTGAAGGTACTCCTCCTGAGTGCACTCTTTATACAGCTCTCTCCTCCATCTACCACTCTCTCTCTCTCTCTCTCTCTCTCTCTCTCTCAACCCATCTCCTCTCGTGACAACCCCCTCTGCCCTCTAGCCCTTTTCCCCTTCCATCTTGCTCCAGTGTGTTATTTTCGCACAGTTCTCAAGTCAACAGAACCCTCCTCCTACACATGGCACTAATTACCATGTGTGTGAGAGAGACAGGGAATAATAGAAAGAACGAGAAAAGGAGACGGAGACGATCTGTCACTGTGTGCTTAATTTGTGCATGTTTACATGTGCTGGTCTATGCACAGGATTTGTCCTAGAGAAGCTGTCCGTTTGGAAATTTGTTTTTGAATGGCTGAGGGATAAAGTACAAAAAAGGCAGTAAGATGGAATCCCTTAGAGGGCCAGTTTCGCACACTGTCAGTTCTTTGATCTTCGGATATTCATTTTTAATGAAGAGTTTACAAAAGCACGACCAAAGCGGCAATGGCTGGTCAATAGGTGTGCTCACTTTCCCCTCTGCCTATTCTGCTTCTGATTTACTGTGACAGCCTTGAAAAGCGAGCCACAGAAACGGCATCACACATCAAGACCTGGGTCGGACGGAAGAGTGATGAAAATGTGTAACTCTGATGGATTGAAAATACTGTGTTTGTGTAATCACGTTGATGTCAACAGCTAAAAATATACCCCCTGCATGTATGCAAATCTACCTTCAATGTAAAGTGCCTTGGGGCAACTTTGTTGTAAAAGGCGCTATACAAGAATAAATTGAATTGAATTGAATTGAAATGCAAAATGGATTTCATGCATACATGCAAAAGTTGATCATAACACATGGAGAAGAGACATAACCCCGGTCCCAAATGTTGGTCCTCAACCTGCGATCCTCCTAAAGACTTCACTTCACTTGTCAAAAACATGCAAGGCAGCATGGCAATAAACAAACTGAGGGAGTCATGTTGACCTGTGTATATTCAAAGTGCTGTTACCAGCTTATTGCACACTCTTTTGGAAGAATGTAAAATTGCATGGGATATTTCAGATTTAATGCAAGGCTTACCCAGCATAACGAAGGGAATGCCGAGGTACGTGGAGTTGTACTTTCCTCCTGCGAGGTTGAATATTCCCGCTGATGTAAGGGTGGCCAAGCTGACCGTGACCAGTGCCAGGAGGCCCAGCCAAGGCTTGGTGCGTACACAGTCTCTCATGGAGCAACAGAGCACAGCCAGTGAGAGGCACACTGCCAGGCTTAAGAGCAGAGGCCGCTCTGACACGCGACTTGTCCTCTGGAAATCCCTCTGCAGTGAGGATGAAGTGAATGGGTATAGAACTAGCTCTGGGTGCACCCTCCCAAACTGCTCCAGCTCCTTGCAGAACAGGAGCTCCCAGCGGGCTGCCACAACTTCATTCAGTGGGCTAGCTGCCTGCAGGTAGTAGGTTAGCTGGAGAGCACGGGCAGTGCGCACACCTTCCCGTCCACTGCTGACCGGGGCCACCCCTCCCAGCTGGTGCCCGATGTAGGCCTCTCGCCCGTCCTTGAGCCTGGTGATGGGGTAGCGCAGTGGCAGAACAGTGCGGTTGGAGGCTCTACCTGCACGCATCTCTTCCAGGGCCCGCAGGATATCATCCACTATGCAGTTCTTGTTGTCATCGAGCAGGCAGAGGTGGGCGAATGTGTAGTTGAATCCTAGCATTGTAACTTGGATGTGGGTGATGGTGCTGTGAAGCTGGAGGGGGAAAAGAGAAGCGGTTACATCAAATGCCCAGACAGCATGAAATTGCTTTAAAATATGCCATTTCTTTCCTGCATGTTCGTTTTTAATTAATTTTCCATTTTAGTCAAGCCTTAAGCAGTGGCGGCTTAGTGATAAGAGACAAGTGCCCATAATCGGAAGGTTGTGGGTTTGATTCGCAGACCAGTTGGTTGCCATGAGGTAACCTTGAGGAAGGTACCACCCCCATCACTGCTCCCCAGGCGCTGGAGATATGGCTGCCCACTGCTGCACTGTGTATATGGGTTAAATGCAGAATAGCATTTAATTGTTGTTCATTGTGTGCTTTGCTGGGTGTTCATAATGACAAATAAACACTTTCACTTCACTGTAAATTCAGAATTAATTTCAAATGTTTCACTAAAAACTGACTCAAGAGGGTATGGGTTACCTCCAGGACCTCCAGTTTCCTACCATGGTTGGAAAAAAATGCAAATCAAGTGAACTAGAGATGCTAAATTGCCCCTGAGGTGTGACTGTGTGTGTGTGTGGGTGTTTGTGTTTCTACCCTGCAAAAGGACTGGCAACTCATCCAGGGTGTCTGTGTACCCTTTGCCCTATGATATATGGAATAGGCTCTAGCACCATAAGTCAGGATAAGCAGTTAAGATAATGAGTAGATGGATAAATTAACACTCAGTATCATCTCAGTCATGAACAACTTGTATCGGGAACGTGCTCTGCATTCCCCAATCTCCATTGCTGTGGCCCTAATCAAGCCCAACTGGCGCTTGGAAATCGAGGCCAAACAGTCTGCAACAGATGTATTACCAAATGCATGGCATGTAAAAATTACAAAGGGCCAATCTTGCACAGCTGTCCACAAAGGCAATTAAAAGAGACAACTATTCAGCTGTCAGAGAAATGGGAGGTACTGATGCTCTAAGAGTATGTGATTATATCAAGTTCTAAAAGCATTCAGTGGCAACTGTTGAGACCTGCAGGGTAGCTGTTGCCAGGCAACAAGGAAGCATGGTACAAGGAGTGGGCAGCCACTTTCACTTCCTGTTTAAAGTCATTCTATGATATACATCAAATAGGACCCTCAGAAAAACAAGATAACAGCATCGGCAATGACTAATTGCTGGAGGGATTGATTCAGGCCGTTATGGAGGATATGTGTTCACACAATCATCACTTTGGTGGGAATTTATTGTGGGAGATTCTGTGTGTAGCCACTGGCATGCCATTGTTACAACATTATGTGTGTAAAGAGAAGGCTTATGAGTTTGGTTTTCCCAAAGTTCCCAATTATTTTTTTCTATCCATCTTCATGAGCTACGTTTCAAAAACATGAGCTCAAGGATTGGTATCCTCTATGTCCTGTGGAGGAGACACCAAGACAAACAGATTCTCTATCTGAGGTCAGCATCTCCACGCTGTGTGTGGGAGCGTTTAAGACAGGCTCAGATCGCTGGAGGTTGTCACAGTGAGTCATTTCCACTAGTGCTCCAACAGCTCTCTCAAGAACGAATGAAATGTCAGACGGTCACCAATTGGACCTTTAATTGCTTCGCCTTGCTAATTAAGGCCTCATCAGAGGCTGAAGCATGACATCTGCAAGCCCACAGTCAGAGTCACTGACCTGGACGGGTGCTGCCAGCTAGCTGTCTGCTATTTGCATATGGCAAAGCAGAGGGCACAGGAACAGCATTCGGCTCCAGCGTTGTGTTTCTCAACCGTGAGTTTTCTTTCTCACAAGACAACCAGACCTTCACACACACAGGCACACACACAGCGCAACTGAACTGCAACTTACTCTATCAAATCACAATGGAGCAGCGAGGAGAGGGCTAGCTCTCACAGGATGGGATTTGATGCAGTGCTCAAGGTTATAGTTTCACTCTGTGTTTTATTGCGGAAAGACTAAATACAAGGCTCCAGTCGCAGAGAGGAGGGGTATTTTAATGGAGGGTATAAATATTAAGAAGGTATGAATGGAGGGAATGCAGTCCATACTACCATTGAACAGGAAGCCTGTATTAAATCAATAAAGACCAGGCTTGTTACTACAGTAAATATATTACATAAGTGGAGGACAATTGGCAAAACATAGATATACAGATGGTACTCTCTATAGAATCCACGACCATTTGGTTCCTGAGCAAGACCCTTAACCCTAGTTGCTCCAGGGGGGACTGTCCCTGTAGTTAAGAAATGTAAGCCGCTCTGGATAAAGAGCGTCAGCTAAATGCCGTAAATGCATAGGCTGGAATAAAGGACATTCAATGGTTTATTAGGGAACAGCACAGAAGAACCATTTTTGTTCCCTGAAGAACCATGTTTCTGAATGAGATTTGGGAGTGTGAAGAACCTTAAAAAACATTTGCCAAAATGAAAGGTTTTTCAGCCTAAAAAGGTTCTTTGCACACTTTTCTTTAGGACACTAGAAATGGCTCTTCCATAAATATTAACCTTTTGTGATGTGATCAGAAAAAACCATCTCCAGAAAGTGGATTTTCTTTTTCCGTCAGAACCATGATAAGATAGCTGCCTTGTTGTATTATATCCATGTGCTACAGGCAGAGGTGAATTATAACCAGGAGGCCACATATTGAAGTTCCTTAAACGAAATTAATCTAATGTCAAACTTCTTTCTAATATTTCGCTTATCCAGTGAAATTTCCTCCTAAAATAAGTTTTACCTTTTCGTGGTGACATAATGGAATTTAATGGCTTTCTGGGTTCTTTACAGCTGGATCTAAATGCTCCAAGGTGGTAGAGCTCAGCAAAAACATCTTAAATGACTTTCATATCTGTAATTAGAGTTTTAGAGCACTTTCTGAAAGTGTCCACATATTTGTTTAAATATAAAGGTCTAAATTCATGCCTTAAGCATTTTCCCTGTGCAAGTAACCACAGGACCAGATTTGGGACGCTTGAACACACACACACACAAACACACACACACACACACACACACACACACACATACACACATTGCTTGGAAAAGGGGGAAAATGTACTAGCCTGTGCTGTAATAAAGGGCTTTTGCCCTCCGGGTCTCTGGGCCAGTCACGTGCCAGAAAACTATTAATATGTTCCAGAAAAAAAAAACTGGCCCAGAAACAGCACATTTATTCTTTACCCCCCAAAATAATCTAAGCAGAGCCTAAACCCACTTTTAAATAGTTTAGAAAGGAGAAAGCCAGTTATAAGACTCACTTACTATGAACTATAACAGTACATTTATTTTATGGAGTGATTTGGACGCCACTGGTTTGCTCTTAAGAAAAGGTCCTAAATGGGAAATATCAGTAGATTTATGTTTATTCTAGTACAGTACTGGACCAAGAGTGTTTTTGCCAGTTAAACATTAGATCATCAAAATGAACATCTTGGTGAGAATATTAGTGTTATGACTCAGTCCTGACTTATAGAAGCTGGCTCTCCAGTGATCTCCAGCCTCACTCAGCAGTTTTGGTAACTTCATGTAAAGTGCGGGGACAGGTGTCTTTGTTAATTCTTGTTTTGGGGAGGCTGGTGGGGGCAGCGGTGGCCTAATGGTTCGGGCGTTGGCCACATGATCGGAGGATTGGGGGTTCGAACCCCTTCCCAATAGGTTGCCCTGAGGTGCCCTAGCGCAAGGTGCCGTCCCTGTCTCGCTCCTCCCTGTGATGGGCTGGTGACCAGTCTGGGGTGCGTCCCCCGTCCTGTGCGCTGGGTTGGACTCCAGCACCCCCCCCGTGACCCCGTTTGGGACAAGCAGCAGGAAATGGATGGATGGCTGGGAGCCTGGTCAGTTTGTCTCATTTTAAGGTTGACGTTTAGGTACTTCTATTTTTTATTCTACCTTGAAGTTAGAAGTATAAAAAACCATCTAACCACAAAGCTAAACCTGAACGGGTTTATCTTTAAAACTGCAGCAGGAGAGCCCAAACTCTTTCTTTTACGACCTGACCTCCCTGATCCACCAGCAGCAACTGAATTAATGAAGAATTGATTAGACATTGGACAGTGACTATAAATGCTGGCCTCCAGGAGTTTTTGCACCGGTTAAACGACTGTTTGTATTTGGACTTGTTCTAAGGTTAGTGGTTTTTTTCAGTCTCACTGGCCAGATAAGCTTTATATGAACTTTAACGCAGTCCTACTAGTGGACTAAGTAAGATCTTTCATTCGTAAGCAAACCATGTGGGCTACCCCCCAACACCCCCCCCCCCCCCCCCCCAAACATGCTCATGAAGAACATTTACAATTGTTAGTACAGTACTGCTGTAAAGTCTGAAGCAGCCATTAACTTTATTAAGTTTCAAACCACCGATCTGAACTTAAAGTGTGTTTCTGCTAATAAAACATCCATCCATCCATTATCTGCCGCTTGTCCCAAACGGGGTCGCGGG